>CAUYQV010097679.1:0-10041 GCA_963574575.1 Galagoides demidoff
GGCGCCTGTGGTCCCAGCTACTTGGGAGGCGGAGGCAGGAGACTCGCTTGAGCCCAGGAGTTGGAGGTTGCTATGAGCTGTGATGCCATGGCACTCTACCCAGGGGGATAGCTTGAGGTTCCGTATCCAAAAAAAAAAAAAAAGCTATTCAGCAACATTTTGGTTAAAAGAACAAAAAAGAAAAGAAACAAAATAAAACATAGGATTTCAGATTTAACATAATGGAACCCAAGTCAAGGAAGGAAAAATGATAGGCAAGTAAGTATAATCTTCTAAATGTGAAATACACCCTTTCTCCCAGTAACGCCACGTCTAAGAATTTAACCTACAGATTTATTCACACATGTGTAGAATGATGTAGTAGTTTTTTCACTGCAGTGCTGTTAAAAAGCCTAACACTGTCAATTGAGACAGAACTAGTCTCTCTTAAAAAGTGGAAAGATGGCTTGAGGTCAGGAGTTTGCAACCAGCCTGAGCAAACCACTGTTTCTACTAAAAATAGGAAAATTAGCTGGGTTCAGTGGGGGTGCCTGTAGTCTCAGCTGCTTGGAAAGCTGAGGCAGGAGGGTAACTGGAGCCTAGTAATTTGAAGCTGCAGTGAGTTATGATCACGCCACTGTACTCTAACCTAGACAACACAGTGAGACTCCTACTCAAAGAAACAAACCAACCAAAAACTCAAATCTCAGAACGATTAGATTATACTGCTAAGTATTAAAAGTATAAACAGACTATAAAACTCCAAACATCGAAACTTGGCTCCCAAGTACTGAAATCCTGAGCCAAATAAAGGTTTCAATTTCAACATGAGTCTTATGGTAAAGAGCTGGCTCTCTGCCATATCTTTAATTTTTGTATAAATTATTTTATTATTATAATTAGATCTTCACAATCAAAGTTGTCTTTTCACCATCTGTGTTTTGTTAATGTGAAATTTAATTATACTTATAAGCAAAAGTTGGTTGCCTGGGGAACAACTGTATATTCAGTTTAACAGAAATAAAAAGAATATGTCTTAAAATGCAAGATTGTTATATAATAAAAAATTTTAATTTCAAAAGTGAAGGTTGTAATATTTTAAGTGCAGCATCAGCTCTTAAAGGAAAAGCAAAATGATCTATATGTCTTCCTTGTAAAAAGGAATTTAGATTTACAATTAACATGAAAATCATGTATCAGACTTCTGTAGGAGATTTCTTCAGCATACCTTATCCAACAATTATTCTCTATTTTGTCAAATTGAAGAGTCCTGGTAAGTATTTCTCCTGGGCAGCCTCACTTTCCCACATCATGGAAGTATAAGTTGTACATATATATATAACATGATGATAGAAAACATGACAATAGATTTTCTAAATTTTGGTTCTAAGTCTCCTTGTTGATACCAGTAGGTAAGTATGAAGGCAGTAATACTACTAAAAGAGATGTAGACAGCAAAAAATACATTCAATGGTTTTGGAGGTACTTGAAGGAAAACAAAAGTACTGATCAGTTACTAGAATCAATAAAGATGTTAAGCTGCCAACAACTAAATTGATGAGTTGATCCTTGGCTAACATCTCCCTAAACAGGGGTCTGTTGTCCAGGCCACTGGTGCTGTAGGTCCTGGTAGAAAAGTTCTCCATTTGGGGTTTTTTTCACTCTCCCCAGGTCACTCAAAAGTGAGCCAGCATTACCCCTGAAGTCGCTAGCCCACAACTCCCGACCGCCTGCACTCACAGTGCACGCATGGCTGGACCCTTGGGGGACTGGGAGGCATGGGCAGCAGCCGATGACTACCCAGGCATACAGCCACTCCGCCCTCGCCCCACTTTCCTCCTCATCATCTGGAGCAGCTCGGCTTCTCGCTGGCTCAGGAGCGTTGGCCCCGGGTCCATGCCCTTGCCGAGATGTGGTACCTAGGCTCAGGCCATGCTGGCAGAGAGTAGACACGTAGCCCCACTGCTGCACTGCGGGTCCCCACTCACTCCCAAGCTCCCAGGCCAGGACCTCCAGCTACTGTCACCTCTCTGCCATATCTTGATAACCTCCTCTAACACTGGCATCAAACAGTCTGAGCTCATGGCAGAAAGGCTTTCTGCTGAGCTTCAAACATGAAACACACTCACCTCAAGGTGTTAGTGGAGATAGCTACAATGCCCTCAGGACACTGTTCCGAGGCAAAACCAGATGCAAATTCCAGGGTCTCGTAAGATAGAGGGGTGAGATGGAAGCGAGATTGATAAGAATAGCTCAACCATGAGCGGCTTGACATGGCCAATACCTGAGGAGAAAAAAAAAATCTCAAATTAGCTTGGAAATTCAAACACGGTATATTGATCAAACACCCTACCACTAAATTTCAGTCTGCAAAATATTCCAAAATATTCTATAAAGCTAATAGGCTATCTTAAGAAAAAGAGGCCTGGAAAAAAGGCAGTATGGCTTGGTATATGCTAAAAGCATAGCCATATGACCAAGACCAATCACCTGATGTTCCTGACCCTGTGTTCATGACTATAAAATGGAAATACTAGCTTGGCACCTATAGCTCAAGCGGCTGGATACCAGCCACATACACCAAGAGCTGGCAGGTTCAAATCCAGCCCGGGTAACAACAATGACAACTACAACCAAAAAATAGCAAGGCTTTGTGGTGGGTGCCTATAGTCCCAGCTATTTGAGAGGCTGAGGCAAGAGAATTGCTTAAAAGTCCAAGACTTTAAGGTTGCTGTGAGCTGTGATGCCATGGCACTCTACCCAGAGTGACAGCTTAAGACTCTATCTAAAAAGATAAATAAATAAAAAGTAAAATAAAATAAAATGGAAAAACTATCACAAGACTAGACAGCTGCAAAAATTAAATGAGCTAACATTGAATGATCTTACCAGCACCCAATAACACGAATATTATTCCTAACTACGAAGGATACAATATTTCCCAACTGTTTTCAAATTAGGTGAATATACTGCATCCATGACATTAATGTGAGACTGGAATAAATCCAACAAGATTACTCATAGATAGTGGTCCCCTATATATGAAGTTTCTAGCTACCCTCCAGGCCTATCTGCAGAGCCAGAGGGCTGAAGGGACAGATGATCCAACCCACCTATAAGCAAATCACGGCACAGTTCCATGGAACCCCAGTCAGGAAACTCTGGATTAAGGAATTCAAGATTTCCCATATGACAGATATCAAGTCATGAACTAAATGGTGGTGAATTAGTGAAAGTAAAGCTTACAATAAAGAGATTTCTCAGTCGGTACAACTAACATCCAAATGTGCTATCTGCCCCATTCCATTACTTACTGCCTCCTGGCCTTGCATGCGGACACGGAAGAGTTTCACAGGACGGGACCCCAGGTATCGAGTGCGAGTGTCAGACAGATCTCCAGTGACAGGGTCCAGAACTGTCCTCAGCAGCACACCATTCTAATCAAAAAGAGAGAAGCGAGTGAAGCCTACTCATCATGGAAGCTTATCAGCTATGATAGGACCTCTCCCTTGGCTATTTTATACAGCAAATCAGAGCAAACAGAAAGAAAAGACTTGGTGGTTTAAAAAGGACCCTAATAATCAGAGAGCTATTCATTCATTCTCTCACTAAATCATTTATTTGTTCAAATAGTTATTAAGCAGTAATATGAAGTAACATAGTAAAACATACTTATTTTTCACTATACACCCTACAAATTACTTTTTTCACCATGTACAGTAAGTTGTTCTTTACAATTTTAAATTTTGAAATAGTTTTCCTGGTGTGCTGGCTTATGCCTGTAATCAACACTCCAGGAGGCCAAGACTGGTAGACTGCTTGAGCTCAGGAGACCAGCCCGACCAAGAGCAAGACCCTGTCTCTATCAAAAATAGAAAAACTAGGGTGGCACCTGTGGCTCAGTGGGTGGGGTACCAGCCCCATATACCGAGGGTGGCGGGTTCAAACCTAGACCCAGCCAAACTGCAACAAAAAAATAGCCGGGTGTTGTGGCAGGCACCTGTAGTCCCAGCTACTCAGGAGGCTGAGGTAAGAGAATAGCCTAAGCCCAGGAGTTGGAGGTTGCCGTGAGATGTGTGACACCACAGCACTCTACCAAGGGTGACAGAGTGAGACTCTATCTCTAAAAAAAAAAAAATAGAAAAACTAGGCTCGGTGCCAGTAGCACAATGATACAGCGCCAGCCACAAGTACTGAAGCTGGCAGGTTGGAACCCGGCCCGGGGCAGCTAAACAACAATGGCAACTATAGCAAAAAAAATAGCCGGGCACTGTGCGAGGTACCTGTAGTCCTAGCTACTTGGGAGGCTGAGGCAAGAAGACTGTTCAAGCCCAACAGTTTGAGGTTGCTATGAGATATGACGCCACAGCGCTCTACCTACCTAGAGCAGAGTGAAACTCTGTCTCAATCAATAAATTTATTTTTGAAAAGATCTATAGTTGGCTCAGTGCCTGTGGCTCAAGTGGCTAAGGTGGCGGGTTCAAATCCAGCCCAGGCCCACCAAAGAACAATGACGGCTGCAACCAAAAAATGGCTGGGCGTTGTGGCGGGCACCTGTGGTCCCAGCTACTTGGGAGGCTGGGGCAGGAAACTCACTTGAGCCCAGGAATTGGAGGTTGTTGTGAGCTGTGATGCCACAGTACTCTACCCAGGGGGATAGCTTGAGGTGCTGTCTCAAAAAATAAATAAATAAAAATAAACAGGGGCCAGTTCACTGTCCCTCAGTGCTTTGGAGGGCCAGACTGTGGGCCCTGGAACGAGTCAGCTACTAAGCAGGACAGGCAGAGGCGGCAAAAACACCTGGCGGGCTGGATAAATGTCCTAGGTGGGCTGTATGTGGCCAGTGGGCCGTAGTTTGAGGACACTTGATTTAGATGTTTGAATAAATAATCATTAAGGGGGGAAAAAAGTGTATGGTCAAGAACCCTGACATGATCTCAGGTTTTTGCTTTCCATGGTATGAAGAGCTCAGCTTCTTTAACAACAGGGTACATTGAGGGTCCTTTTTCTTAAGGGAGTCAATTATGTACTGTAATGTATTCAAAAGCTGAAATGAACTGTGACTACAGTTCACAGGTACTACAGTTCACAGTTCAACTGAACTACAGGTGACCCTTGAGGACCCCATCTAGTTCTGACCTATAACAGTGACTGTGAAGCATTTTAGAAGTGAAAATTTTTCATGCAAATACTTCCGCCTTTTTTTTTTTATTTAAGAGCTAAGAGAAGTAGAACCCAGAGTAGCATTGCTCACTTTTCATAAGGTGGGATCTAGAACCAGAGGCATAGAAAATGCCTTTATCAAACAAAGGAGAGGATGACACCTACTGGAGCTCTTACCTGTAACCCAATATTCAGATAAAGGAAGCCGATTGAGCCCCTCTCACCCAGTTCATCCTGCTTCTCGGTCCCACCCATTTCCACAATACATAAGGACTCAGGCTGGGCTGGAAGAGCCTGCATGCTCAGAGGTTGCAAACAGTCCTGGGGAGCGGGGGAGGGGGAGAAATAAGAACATTTTTTTAAAAATCACCAATTTTAGAAGACATATACCCAGAGAAATTTAAATCCTATGATTGAAGAAGTGTTTTCTTATGTATAGAGAAGACCCCAGGAGTGAGTTTTAAGAGGATAGTCAGTTATTAAACTAAATCTCAGAATAAGCTTTGGGAGGATCATGCTTTCGTCTTTTTGTCAAAGTGGATAATGGTAAAAGTAAACATATAAAGGACACCTCCCCTAAAAGTCACGTAGATAGCTTTGGAGCTAGTCAGTTTCTTTTTAGGCAAACAGTCTTAAGTTTTGTGGTTTATAACTACAAAAGGGGGTTAAGGCTTAAGCCGAAGAAACATTTAAGTAGTCTCTGATCAACACTTTTAAACCACTGCAGTAGACTACTGCCTGAGATATATATGCTGCTATGATAATCAAGAGAAAAAGCAGATATAGATTTCTAGGTCCAGCCCAGCTGATCCCAGAGATGGACATCAGGAGTGGGCCAGGTACTTGGGCTCCAACCAGAAGATCCTTGAAGTTAAGGCTGTCACTCACTGAGGGATCCAGGGAGATGATTCTAACAGTGTTGTCCACCAACCCCACAGCCAGGAAGCGAGATCGCTGCTCTCCAGGGGGCACGTTGGCCAGACTCATGCACACCACATCTGCTGACATCTCTTTCCGCTCTGTGTATTCATTCAGCTGCCCTGACTATAAAGACAGCAAACAGTCAAAACTACAAAGTGATGGGTCTAGATGCTTTAATTCACCCCCAAAACCTGGGCCCAGAAAGGGCAGGACAAAAATTTCTCTGAGTTCCCAAGACTGAATGTATAGGCTAACAGCAAACAAAATCAATGTCTCCCACCAAGAAGAGAATCAAGAGATCTTTTGAGAAGATCAATGTGCCACAATTTTCTAAGCCAACCTCTTTTGCAGGAAATGGAAATAGATAAAACTGCTTATCTCTTCATGAGAATACTGATCAAACATGATAATCAGACAAAGTACAATGAGATTATAAAAGCCACACTAGAGACTTCCTGAAAGTAAGAATAGCCATATTACTCTTCCACACAGAAGAGCAAAAGTAATTTTATGAAATGAACTCTAATTATAGAAATTAAATCTACACCAAATATAGGGTGGCCATAAAGTTCATGTGTAATTTAAATAGCTGTCTATTCCTGCAAAAGAGGTTGGCTTAGAAATAGCTGGCTATTTTAAGTTGCACACAAACTTTATGGTCACCCTGTATTTGTATAAAAAGTAGAGGGTTACGTGCAGATGCAGCAAGTGTTTCATTTTACTACTAAGAAGGCATTTCATGACTCCAATTAGATGACAACTTAACTCTCTTTCCCTATCCATAAAGGGCCAGATTGACTTATGGACACTTGAATTTCCTGATTCTCTTTCTTGTGGCTATAATCCAAATGCCTGAGGTATGACTCCCATCTCTACCTCTGTACTCTACACATTAAGTCCCATAGTGAATGATAAAGTAACATACGGGATCCATCTCAAAGTAGACCAACTCTCCTCCTGTCAGGGCAATCACCACTTGCCGCTGGTTCACTGCACATTTCACAATAGTTTTCTTTCCGGGCGTCTTCCACTCATTGACTCTCTTATCTGCTCGTATGTGACGAATGCCATCTGGATATACCTAGAGTCAATTATGGAAGGAAATACGGCTTTAATGATTTGATTTCTCACTCAAAATGACCCTCACACTTATTGTATCTGTCATCCTTGTCAGATCTGGAACCATGGCACTTAAAGGACAAGTAAATATTTTATCAGTTAATTTTTATCAGTTGAATCAATGATAAAAATGAGTTAATAGGCCACAGGCAAGGTCAACTTCTTAAAAGTTTGTTCTGCAATGTCTACTTCAAGTTCTAAATTCATTAATAAAAAGTTTTAACAGAGGTTCAGGGGCTGGTAACTCAGTGGTTAGGGTGCCTGCCACATGTACGGGGCTGTGGGTTCGAATCCAGCCTGGACCTGCTAAACAACAATAACAACACAAAAATAGCTGGGTATTATGGTGGGCACCTGTAGTCCAGCTACTTGGGAGGCTGAGGCAAGAGAATCGCTTAAGCTGTGAACTATGATGCCATAGCACTCTACAGAAGGCGACGAAGTGAAACTATCTCAAAAAAAAAGAAAAAATGAAAAAAAAGCTTTAACAAAGATAAAGACTCTGCTCTGTAACAAAGAGAAAAACAGCAAACAGAGAGGTGATGTTATATATCAAAATTATTATAAATGTTCCCTCCTCTAAGGCTTGCTGGCAGATGAGGGGAAAAAGAGACATGAACTCTGCAGCTTATACCACAATGAGGGGCAAAGAAGGAACAAAGCAAGCTGAGTAGGGGAGTGACCTTTGACAATCCTCACCTGCACCAAGGCATCGTCTCCTAACAGGGAGCAGGACAAGGTCGGGGTGGTGCCCAGGAACCCAGAGTCAGTCACTTCTTCCACAGTCTCTCCAATGGACAATACAAGGGTGGCATTCACGAAAGACACAATGATGTAGGCATCAAATTCATCTGAAAAAGGAAAGAAAGGAACTGGTTAGTTAAAACTCATTAGAATTACAAAGTCAAATGAAACATTAAGAGTTTTCTGTTCAGAAACCTTCCAAGGCTCTTCTTCTATGTGTAGTCACCACACACACAAAGAGCACAGATGATCAAAAGATTACATATGGAGGTCATAACAGTCTACGGACATATTCTGCTTCCTTCATATTTTCTTTAGATAATTGTTGGAGAAATGAGAGTGGACAAAGCAAGGAAATCAGAGGGATGAGGAATTTTTGGATATTAGAATATTTATGTTTCTCAAGCAAGAGCCCCTTTGTGCTAGTTGTCAACCGCAATCCATTCTTAAGAGCTACCCCTTATAACCAGGAAAAATCCCAACTTCTTCCAAAAGCTTATATAGAACACAAGCTCTAATGAATAAAACAGAATACTTAAGCCTCTATGAGACTGAGACATTCTAGGATTAGAGAACCCTAGTCCAGATGGGAATGATGTATGAACACTAGAAAATCAGGAAATGGGGCGGGGTGCAGGAAGTTGTGGAGTTGTTTATATTGTTATTCCTTGATCTGTCTGGTTTTTCACTATTCAGAAATATAACAATCCTGTGGTTATAAGCAATCCTATTAGGATTTGCTTTTCATAATGAAATGTAGTTGGATAAATAAACACTAATGAGCTTCTCAAAAAGGTCAGAGGATCTGAAATATACAGGAAACTTCCAAAGTTCCTCCTACATATCCCATAGTTGAAGGCCATCTATTTCCATATATCCACCCTGTAACATGGAAGAGCTTAAGTGTTTGTGTCCCCACATTCAGCACAATGTTTAGCATAAAGCTTGATAAATACTGAACAAAGGCATGCTTATTTTTTCAAGAGTTGATTTCTCTACTTTATAATTTTATTTTTATATCAACTCCCGATTTTCTGTCCCCCTTACCCAGAAGACAGGTAACTAAGGGAAATAACAATAAGAAAATGTATTAAATTGGAATAGCTGACTGACTCCCAGCAGCTGTAAGACCATTTGTCTGAGCCTGTCAGAATTCAATGCCATAGGAGACTGGTCTAGTCCACTCACATCAAGGATACACCAGGTTCTAATTGCCCTAAAAGAGGTTCAGATAAATGAAAGTTACTAGATTAGTTCAGCAGAATCAGTATTTTTTTTTTTTTTAGAGACAGAGTCTCACTTTGTCGCCCTTGGTAGAGTGCCATGACATCACAGCTCACAGCAACCTCCAGCTCTCAGGCTTAGGCGATTCTCTTGCCTTGGCCTCCCAAGTAGTTAGGACCACAGGTGCCCACCACCAACGCCCAGCTTTTTTTTTGCAGTTTGGCTGGGGCGGGCTCGAACCCACCACCCTCAGTATATGGAGCCAGTGCCCCACTCGCTGAGCCACAGGCACTGCCCAGAATCAGTATTCCTTACAAAAGAGGGGTCAAGTGAAGATATATCACTGGTGTGGTCTATGGTAGTATTCTGACCATCAGCAGGACATATATATAAAGTCAACTGGTGGTTTGCAATCAGCACTTCATAATAGAAATAAATATAATTTATGAGATTGCCAGACACATAGTAAGGGTAAGTACTGTTTTGCAAAACTTCCATTTCAGTTAATAATATATGTGTGTGTGTGTGTATACTGGGGTGGCTGAAAAGCAAGGAACAAAGATCAATTTCCAAATCATAAGGAGTAAAAGTGGACAAGAAACTTAGTTTCTAATTATTTTATTATAACTGTCAATGTATAGCAAATGCTTTGAGGACATCTTATAAAACAACGTTGTAAGACTAAGCACTGCAATCTTAAAGTGAGTAAAGACATGATTGTCCCTGAAATTATGTCTTTTTTTTTTTTTTAATTTTATTGAATGGTAACTATGTACATTAATGCACTTCTGGGGTACAGTGTGGGGTTTTCGCATGCAATCCGAAATACTTCCATCAAACTGATCAACACAGCCTTCACGTCATTTTCTCAGTTATAGTTTTAAAACATTC
>CAUYQV010097680.1:0-32312 GCA_963574575.1 Galagoides demidoff
CTCCTCAATGTTGATGAGATAAGCAACCTGTAGAAATATATTTACAGAATGTAATTGTTAGAAATTCTATCTTATCAAAAGTAAAACTCCATAATTCTTTGAAATGTATATACTTTTCATATAAATGTAATCATATCCTGCATATATCAAAATTAAATATATGTCAGAATTATATTTAAATAAAATCAAGACATCTAAGCCTATTTTCAAACTAAGACCATTAGTCATTGATATTTACAGCTATCATAATGAATTTGAATTTAAAATGAATATTACATTTAAAAATGCTGAGTAACAGTTGAATAAATTTAATTTTTTTAATCTTTGTTCTACTTTGCAGCTTACAGCACAAATAAATGGAAAATCAAATCACGGTTTACTTTTAAAGCTAAAATAATTATCCCCTATCTGCTAGAAGTGCTACCTCATCTCCCTGTCCCATTTTGAGAACTGCCTCAGCTAAACAGGATCACCTCACACAAAGCCACAATTTTCTGTGACAGCCCACATTCAATTAGAATTAAATGAAGTATGAAGTTTTCCTGTTACAGACAAACTTATTTAGTATGGTGATAGCTCATGATAAATTGATCCAACTATCAACAATAAAGGCCCTTTGTATTTCTAGGAGAACCTTATATGGAATTTTATTGAATCCAACTTTAGTAAGATATGACTGACAAGTAAAAGTTGTATTTAAATTGTACATAATACATACAACATGATGTTATGATATACATACAAACTATGAAATAATTAAAACAATGAAACATTATATCCATCACCTTGCAGGTTTACTATTATATTTGTGTTGAGAACATTCAAGATCTATTGTCTTAACAAATTTCAAGTACACTTGAGTGTACAGTTAAGTATTGTTAATAATAGTTACCATGGAATATACTAAATTTTCTAAATTTACTCATCTTATAACTGAAGTCTTCTACCCTTTAATCAACATCTTTTATTTTCTCCCACACCCTTCAGTCCCTGGTAATTACCATTCTATTTTCTGTTACTAACGATTTTACTTTTTTCTTATTTCAAAGTTTAGAGAACTATAAGTTGAATTCTTTCACATGTGTATATTGTATAGTGGAGAAATCTGGGTACATTTTACCCATTAGGTAATTTTTCATCCCTTGCCCTATTCACTCTCTTCCCTCCCCATTAAGTCTCCTGTTCTCATTATACTATTCTGCCTGTCCTTGCATAGCCATAGCTTAGCTGTCACTTATAAGTGAGAATATGTGGCATTTATTTTTCAGTTCCTGAATTACTTCACTTAGGGTAATGACCTCCAGAGCCATTCAAGTTGCTGAAAAGGATATTACTGAATTCTTTCTTATTGCTGAGTACTAATCAATTGAGTATACATGCATACAAGTCTATACCAATTTTTTTCCCGTGTATTTATCAGTTTATGGGCACTTAGGTTGATTTTAAATCTTTGCCATTGTGAATTATGCTGAGATAAACATATAAGTGCCAGTATCATTTTTACATAGTGACTTATTTTCCTTTGAGTAGCTCTACCTTTATATCTTTGAGATATTTTCATAGAGATTTGACTAACTTACATTCCCATCAACAGTGTTTAAGCATTCTCTTTTCACCACATCCACACCAATGGCTATTGTTTTTTTGTTTTGGGGGTTATTTTTTGACTTTTGGCTAATGGTAGTCTGATGGGGTAGAGTGATAGCTCATTATAGTTTAAATTTGCATTTTTCTCATAATTTGTGATATTAAGCATTTATTCATGTTTTTTTTTTCTTTTTGGCCATTTGCATATCTTCCTTTTGAAAAATGTCTTTTTTATGTCGTTTTTCCACTTTATAAAGAGGTTATTTATTTCTTGTTGATCCTTAGAGCCTGTAGGTATTAGTCCCTTTGGATACATAGTTTGTGAATATTTTCTCTCTTTCTGCAGGTTGACTGTTTGATGGTTATTTCTTTTACTGTGAAGAACTTTTTTTTTTTTTGCAGATTATGTTTCTTTTTTTTTGTTTTATTTGAATTTTTATTTAAATTTAGCTACTTTTTTGTATTATAAAGGAATTTTAGCATTTTTAACATATTACAATACAAGAAATTTTATGTAATAAACAATTACAAGATATAAGAACAGACTCAAGGTATGAGAAGCTTCATGTACTGGTAACAAATTTATGATATTTATGCATCATAGAAGGCCTAACACTCTTCCTCACCATCAATGTCAGAAGTACTACCTCCTTCAATGTCTTCCTTACCCGTGTCTGTTTGTCACTTCTCCATTTTTGTTTTTGTTCTATTTGGTTTTGAGGTCTTAATCTAAATCCTTTGCTTGGGACAATGTCCAGAAGAGTTTCTTCTAGGTTGTCTTCCAGAATTTTTTCTTGTTTAAGATCATATATTAAGTCTCCACTTTGAGTTAATTTTTTCATATGATAAGAGATAGGAATCCAGTTTCATTCCTCTGCATGTGACTATGCAATTTCTCCAATACCGTATATTGAACAGTATGTCCTTTTTCCAGTTTAAGTTTTTATCTGCTTTGTTAAAGACCATTTAGTTGTACGTATATGGTGTCATTCATTTATATTTGGATTCTTTATTCTTTCCCATTGATCTATATGTTCTTTTATTCTAGCATCCTATTGTTTTGGTTACTACAGCATTGAAGTATAATTTGAACTCAAGTAGTAATGTGATGTCTCCTTTATTAGTAATATAATTAATTAATTAATTATTCTTAGATTGCTTTGGCTATTGAGGCTGTTGCTTCCAAATAAGTTTTTGAATTTTTTTCCTAAGTCTGTGAAAAAGTATATTGTTATGTTGACAGGAAATACATTCAATCTGTACATTATTTTGTGAAGTACGGCCATTTGAAGAGTAGTGAGTCTTCTAGTCCATGAGCTTGGGATATTTTTCTGTTTGTTCATGTCATCAGTGATTTCTTTCATCAATAACTGGTAAATTTCCTTGTAGTGGTCTTTTGCCTCCTTGGTTAAATATTTTTAGGTGTTTAATTTTACTTTGCAGCTATTGTAAAGGACTGAGCATCTGTTTGACTTTAAGCTTGGTCTTTATTGGTGTATAGAAATGGTATTGAGGTATTGAATTTTTTTTTAGTTTTTTTTTTTTCATTGAAGCAGTATTTAATGGAAGTGGCATATAAGATTATTTTATTCCTGCATCTTCTCAATTGTTTCTTCCTTATACTTGCCCTTTTCCTTTCCTACTTGACAAGATTTGGCTTTCTGTTCAAGTATCTTTTGCGGTCTTTGTCCAGGTTAAGCCTAGTAACAACCACCGTGCTGGGGTGAATGCCCACATGGACAGTTGGGCCATTAGCCATTTCTCACTGTATCTACTCAGCATAGAAGACATATTTGTTCCTGTAAATGGTGGACTACTTTGCCAATCTGCTGACCTTTATAATGCCCTCAGACATGTGTGTGGATCACACATTGTACTACTTCTGTCTCAGGTCTTTGGAAAGAAGGGAAGACATAATCTTCCTGCAAATGTGGGTTTGTGGGGAATGTGTGAGTTTGCGGTTCTTGCTTGGATCAGAATTCACAAAGGGATTGAACTTCGTTTTGGCCGCTCCTCTTCTGTGATCCTGCCATGTAATTTAGAGTTTATATTTATATTTGTAAATACAGTCTCACCAAGTGAAGGTCAAATGATATCATGTGATAATGAACAATGAAGAGTCCAAAATAATTTGAATGGATCTAAGTCTTTAGAACACCCAGCATTTTGTTATCTAAACTCAAAAGAACAGTGTAGCAATCAAAACTATATTCTCATTGTGTCCATGGACCCCGTTTTGAACCTACCACTTTTTGAAAGCTTATTTCCTATGAATGTAGCAGTAAATGAAGAGTGAAGAACTATTCACTGCATTATCTGCATTTTACCAGTAAGTAAATTGAGGCATGGAGAGATTAACTTGCAATTAGATACTCGTCAAAGACAGATTCCTAGGGTGCAGCAATGCTAACTTTACTTCTGAGTGAACAAGACAGTTCCACAGGGTTATCAAGTGGCATTTTATTAAAACCAGCATTTCAGGAATGCTCAAAGGTGAAGTTTTAATTAGCTATGAGGTCTGATTTTTTTTTTTTTGAGGCACAGTCTCAAGCTGTCGCCCTTGGTTGAGTACTGTGGCATCATAGCTCAGAGCAACCTCAGACTCCTAGGCTTAAGTAATTCTCTTGCCTCAGCCTTCCAACTAGCTGGGTCTACAGACACCCTCCACAACACCCAGCTATTTTTTGCACTTGTCATTGTTGTTTTAGCTGGCCCAGGCCAGGTTCCAACCAGCCAGCTTCAGTGTATCTGGCTGGCGCCCTACCCACTAAGGTATGGACACTGCCTGAGGTCTGATTATTTTGAACTAGCAAACAAGACCAGGCTAGCAGATATTCTCTGCAATAGCATTAAACCCAAAGTCCAAAGATAGTAAATACAGAACGGAACCTAAGACCAAATCTTCCTACTATTAAACTTGACGTGACTGATTAGCTTCAGGATAATAGCATCATCTGCCGTATTAAATTCACGTTGCTTACCTCAGCAATATGGATTATGCAGTTGCATTTGAGTTTCATTAATACATTGGCTTTGTTTTTATGATAATTATGTATAACAGCTTGCACTTATCAGGTATTTGCTACATGCCAGGCTCTGTGCTAAGCTTTTTTCATGTATTAGCTATTTAATCCTCACAGCAACGCTGTGAGATGCACACCATTATCTGCATTTTACCAGTAAGTAAATTGAGGCATGGAGAGATTAACTTGCTTGCAGTTAATACCACCAAAGTGATAGGTCTCAGGTTTGAACCCAAGCAGGTCCTGTTCCAGAGTTTATGTTCTTAACACAACACTATATTGTCTTATTATATAGAGTCATATATATATATATATATATATATATACACACACACACACAGAGCTCTCTAAAATTATCTAAATACTATGTGCAAAAGTTCATAACTTTGCATTTTTACATATTTAAGTAGTTACATTAAAAAACATGTTATCCAGTATTTAACTTATGAGAATTTCTCTTATGATTAAAAAAAAGGTATATACACTATTCAAGTGAAAGAATTTAGTAGTTACTCAAAGTAACTAAGACCCACTCTAAATCCCAGGAGTGATAAGCAGGAGGAAGGGGCTCTGATACTCGGGGTAACTCTGCAAGCCCCCGATCCCTGCTCATACCACAGCAGCCCCTCCTCACTAGAGAAGTCCTTCTGTGTGAGGACTGACACCCCTGAACTCATTTCTGTTTTCCAAGGCCTGAACATTCCTAGTGCTTAGATTTCCTGTGACATGTCCTGCTGTTAGGTCAACTCTCTTGATATGAATGGAAGCCGGGGGCCACAGCTGACATGGGCATCTTTGAACCCAATCTATTGATCATCCCACTCCACCCTAACCCATAACCCCTAGCCCCTGCCTGCTGCAGGTGAGTCCCCCACCCACAGCTGACACCTGACTGTGGGGTCTTGGTCAGGAACAGCCTCTTCATCCTCATTCTCTCCTTCCTCCCTGCCAGACTCATGTTGCTGGGGTCCAGACACTTCTCCTCTGGTTCAGTCAGAGCCTAGTGGCAGATGTGATCACCCTGCCAGCTGTCTGAGACCAACTCCAGTTCACCAGGCCAGTATCACAAAAGCGAATTACCACTATTATGGCTGCATTTCAAGGGAGTCAGTAAGACACAAGCAATAAATGCCTCTGTTCTGCAAGAGGACCCATGAATTGCAGCCCTCCTTCTTTATACTTACAGAAGATATGATGCATAATTACAAGTTCATGGAACTGTTTTGTGCTGTGACTTGGGAATTATAAAATTATAGGGCTGAAAGGATCCTCAGAGTGAGATCATTCGGTTTCAAGTTTCATCACTTGTTTACAAATGCAAGCACGTTTACTGGTAGTCATTGTTTCAACGCTAAAAATTAAACCTCCATATCTCAGTGGTCTTGGGTAGAGTACTATCCACTGTCCAGAATCCAAATTCTTGAACAATGAGAGGTCTCTTGGTCACAGCTATGGCATTGCATCCTTAAAGCTGATGGTGCCTGTGATGGTCTATGGTCCCCCTTCCTGAGGGTGGTGGGGGAGGCAGCGCCCCAGCTGGCCGTTGGAAGTGTGCTCCAGGGCCTGCTCCTCAGCCTGGAACCTGCTTCTCTAGCTTTTTGCCATTTTTTATGTTCCTACTTCCTTGTTCCCATTCCTTTTCTGCTTAAAATTCACAGAGTGGTTCCTTGAAGAGCTCTGGCTGATACATTTCTATTGATCATGTAACGGCAACTGCATGAAGAATAGACTATTGGTCCCCTTTTTACAGTCTGAGGAAACTGAAGCCCCAGGTCCTATTCAGCAAGTGTCATGGCTGGGTTTCTGACTCAAGCCAGCTCCAAAGACCACACTCCAAAACCTGCACTGCCCCAGCTTTTGTCTGTGTGGGCTGCTTCCGATAGACTAAGTGGCTTAAGGAAATAAATAACTTGAATCATCACATTTTTTGTGATTCTTTTTTCACTGGAAAAGGAATAAATGGGGCTGGGCACCATGGCTCCTCATGCCTGTAATCCTAGCACTCTGGGAGGCTGAGGCAGGTGGATTACCTGAGCTCACAGATTTGAGATCAGCCTGAGCAAGAGCCAGACCAAGTCTCTAAAAATAGTGGCCACCTGTAGTCTGAGCTACTTAGGAGGCTGAGGCAAGAGAATCGCTTGAGCCCAAGCATTTGAGGTTGCTGTGAACTGTGATGCCACAGCACTCTACCAAGGGCGACAAAGTGAGACTCTCTCCCCCCTCCCCCAAAAAAGAAAAGAAAAGGAATAAATACACATGGAAAAAAAAAGTCCAAACACAGAGTAAATTATCTGAGATCCCCAGACCTCTGTCCTCATCAACGAGTAAACACTAGGCTCGGCACCCGTAGCACAGCGGTTACGGCACCAGCCACATACTGGTGGGTTTGAACTGGCCAGGGTCTACTAAAACAACAATGACAGTTGCAACAAAAAATAGCCAGGCTTTGTGGCCGGTACCTATAGTCCCAGCTACTCTGGAGACTGAGGCAAGAGAATCACTTAAGCCCAAAAGAGTTGGAGGTTGCTGTGAGTTGTGATGCCATCGCACTCTACCAAGGCAACATAGTGAGACTCTGTCTCAAAAAAAAAAAAAAAGAAGAAGTAAACACTAATATAGGCAGTCCCCAGGTTATAAATGTGATAGGTTAGTAGATCATTCTTAAGTTGAATGTGTTTGTAAGTTGGATCAGGTACATTGGCCTATTACCTGTAATAGCTTCCCTAGCTAAGTGCAGGTTGTATGTAAGTTGGGTGTCTGTAACTCAGGGACTGCCCATAGTGTATTCTCTCCTTCTAGAATTTTTCTTCATATCTACAGAGGATGCCAAATGATGCCCACATTTTAGGAAGGAAAATACTGTATTAAAATTGTAATACTCAAGTCACATTTGACTTCTGCAATTATGAGAGGTAGCAGATACAGCATGCAAGATAACAAACATTATCAGTACATATTGAGTATTATGATTTTAATACGTTTTTTCCTTTCTTAAAATGTGTACATTTTGGCGCCCTCTGTATATGCATATTTACATGTGCATGTCCCTTGTTTACACAAATAAGAACACACACTGCATTGCTCTTGCCTTTTGTACTTGACCTCAGTTCTCAGACTGATTCATTCTGGCACATATAATCTATGTCATTATTTTTTAAAGAGCTCCATAGTTTTCCACCACATGAAAATGCTATAATTTATTTAACCATTTCCCTATTAAGAGACATTTCCATAGTTTCTAGGGTTTTTTTATATTACAAATAATATAACCACGTTTCACACATTTTTTGATAGAGTCAGGGAAATCAAAAGTCTTGAATTTCCTGAATAGTCTTAAATTAATGTATTAAATAATAAATTATCTTCAATAAAGTAATTCATATAGATTCCAAAAAGACATTTAAACAAAACTTAATATTTTATTCCAAATTAAGAAAAAAATTTAATAAAGGCCAGGCACAGTGCTCACACCTGGAATCCTAGCACTCTAGGCAGCCGAGGCAGGAGGATTACTTGAGCTCAGGAGTTTGAGATCAGCCTAAGTAAGAGTGAGACCCCCATCTCTACTAAAAATAGAAAAAATAGCCTGTCATCATGGTGGGCACCTGTAGTCCCAGCTACTGGGGGGAGGCTGAGGCAGGAGGATCAGTTGGCAGGAGTTTGAGGTTGCTGTGGGTGAGGTTTATGTCATGGCACTCTAGGTAGGCTGGGGGAGCAGAGTCACATGTTCTTGTTTCTTTTCCTGTCTGAAAAGAAAAAAATCAGCAAAGAAAAACATTTTTTTTTAAATTTTTATGCTTAATAGGAAATAACAGAAGCTTTACTATTACAGGAGAAGAAGACAAGGACATCCACTCTCATCATTATCAGTTAACATTGGTCGAGAATTACCAGCCAATGCAAAAGACAGAAACAGAGGTATGAAAATTGGAAATCATGAGGTTAAATTATCCTAATCTGCAGATGATGTATTATATAACTTGAAAACACACAAACCAAATCAACAAGAAAGCTTTTAGAATAAGTAATAGTGTATAGTAAAATGGTTCTTGTATACTATTGGTCAACTGATGCAGCCCCTCCAGGCAATTTGGACTATTTATCAAAATGCATTGAGCCAATAACCTCACTTCTGAAAATGGATCCTTCATATTTTACCCAATGAGTTCAGAGACATAGATGCAGGTATGTTTATGAAAACATGGAGCCCTTCATTGAAGCATTTTTTTAATAATAGCAAACAGGCTGGAAAATAATCTGACTTTTTAAAGGGATGCCTGTGTATGTACAAGCCAGTATGTGATATACATATAAAACATTTTTCAAAGAATAGCCAAGAATAGGTGGCACCCATGGCTCAGTGGGTAGGACACTGGCCACATACACCAAGGCTGGCGGGTTCAAACCCAGCCCGGGCCAGCTAAAACAACAATGACAATTACAACAACAAAAAATAGCTGGATATTGTGGCGTGTGTCTGTAGTCCCAGCTATTTGGGAGGCTGGGGCAAGAGAATCACTTAAGCCCAGGATTTTGAGGTTGCTGTGAGCTGTGACACCATGGTACTCTACCCAGGGCGACAGCTTGAGACTCTGTCTCAAAAAAATCAAAACAGAGTAGCCAAGAAAGTGTTATTAGTGAGTATTTCTAAGTAACAAAACCTAGGAAGGATGGAGAAAGATTATTTTTCAACATAAGCCTTTTATACACTAGGAATGTGCCCCAACACACATGCCTTAAAATGGGATTTACTTTTTGTACCACAGGGTAAGGCATTTCTGATAGATAAATTTATTTTCATAAAATCATTTAACAAACCAGGAGATTAATTTTTGGTTCAAAATAGATGGATGAGGCTGGGCTTGGTGGCTCATACCCATAATCCTAGCATACTAGGAGGCCAGGGCAGGAGGATTGCTTGAACTCAGGAATTCAAAACCAGCCTGAACAAGAGTGAGACCCTGTCTCTACTAAAACTAGAAAAATTAGCCAGATGTCATGGCGTGTGCCTGTAGTTCCAGCTACTTGGGAGGCTGAGGCAGAAGGATCTATTGAGCCCAAGAGTCTGAGAGGTTGCTAAGAGCGCTCATGCCACAGCACTCTACCCAGGGCAACAGAGTGGAGGAAGGAAAGGGAGAAAGAAAGAAAAGGAAGGAAGGAAGATAGATGCCCTTTGTTCAGTTAAGAAAAGCCTCTTCACTGATATTAAGGGGGAGAAAACTGTACCTGAGGGGTTTTTTGTTTTTTTTTTTTGGAGACAGAGTCTCACTTTGTCTCCCTCAGTAGAGTGTAGAGTGCTGTGCTGTCATAGCTCACAGCAGCCTCAAACTCTTGGGCTCCAGCGATTCTTCTCTTGCCTCAGCTTCCCGAGTAGCTGGGACTACAGGTGCTTGCCACAATGCCCCGCTATTTTTAGAGACAGGGTCTCACTCCTGCTCAGGCTTGTCATGAACCTGTGAGCTCAAGCAATCCACCCACCTTGGCCTCCCAAGCATTGGGATTACAGGCATGAGCCACCACACCTGGCACCTAAGGGTTTTTGTGTGTGTGTGTGTGTGTGTATGTGTGCTTTTGTTGTCATTATTGTGGTTGTGATGGCTTTGAAATAGTATAACTATTTTTACAGTCAGTGTTTTTCAAGTCCTATGGCCAGGTACAAATTCATATCACTGAATAAGATGCTGGGCACATACCCAAGACCATCCTTGACTTTCTGAAGGTCTTTGGGGACCCAGTCAAATAGAGCAAACCAACCAAAGAGCTTGGACCAAGTCAGGCCAGCAGGAGGGGGAGAAAGAACCTTTGTGGCTGCTCTGCCTACTCTAGCTGGCTCCTCTGATCACTGTCAGTGGCAACACAGTTCCACTCCTTCCCATCTTGTGTGTCCTCCTCTGATGTCCACTTCTAACACAAAGAGGGGAGCGTGGGCCATTCTAATGGGCGGGAGGATGAAAAGAAACAAGACCATGTGGTTTGCAACAGAAATTTCTATGTCTAACGACAATAACATTTTACCTTAAAATTACCTGAGACTAAATTAACTATGCTGATCAGTTCCCAAACCTTAGTCTACCAACAGAGGCAAGGCTGTTGCACTTGAATCACTGGGGACATCTTTAAATGAAAGAATTCCCAGGTTGCACTCTGTTTTGCTGGCTCTGGGATAGCACCTGGCGTCTGTATTTTTAAGACATTTCCTGGGTAATGCTGATGGGCAGCCAAGCTTGGCAAACACAGCCATAAATGATTAAGTTACACTCAAATTATCTTGACCCATATAACAGTCTAACACATTTGGATGTGACCCTTTGGGGGAAAAAACTGCTATCATGAAGGAATTAAATTAATCCTCAAGGGTGAGTAAATTAATCCCAGAAAATACATTATAGTCGCTGCATTAAGTAAAAATTTTGTCTGCCTAATCAATAATGAAATAAGCAGAAAGAGGACGCTTTAAAGCCTGCAAGAGATATTATAATTCAAACTCTAGCCTAGATCTGATAAATATTTTATAGACAATCAATTGTATTTCATTCTACTTAAGAAATGAACAAGGGTCTACGTTGCTGTTTGGCAACATCAGGGTTTTTTGAATTGAATTGGAAGCATATGGTGTTGGTAAAACTAATGTTAATTTCTCCCTCAAGGTGAATATTAGCAATCTCATAACTAAAAGAGACCAGGTCTTTTTCTCTCCTCAGGTAAGCCGCTTCACCTGACTTGGTCTTTTGATTCTGGCTCTAAAACACAGTGCCGTGAGGCATCTTTTGCAGAGTAATTGGCCTGCAAAATGTACTCCTTCTCTAGAAAGGGACAGATATGTAGATCTCTGGTCCCGGTTGTGGTTGTTGTCTTCCCCTTCCTCCTCTTCCCCTTCACCCTCTCCCCTTCCCCTCTCCACCCCTTCACCTTCTCCTTCTTTCTCTTCTCCTTCCTCCTCCCCCCTTCCCCTTTCCCTTTCTTTCTCTTTCCCTTCCCCTTCTCCCTCTCCCCCTCCTCTCTCTTCCTCCTCCCCCTTCTCCCTCTTCCTTTTTTCCCCTCCTCTGCCCTTCCTCCTCCTCCCCCTCCCCTCTGTCTCCCCTTTCCCTTTAATCTTTGAGGCAGAGTCTGACTTCACCACCCTCAGCAGAGTGTCATGGCACGATAGCTCAGAGCAACCTTGAGCCTCTTTGGGCTTAAGTAATCCTCCTGCCTCTGCCTCCTGAGTAGCAGGGACTCCAGGCACCCGCCACAATCAGCTAATTTTTTAGAGATAGGGTCTTACTCTTGCTCAGGCTGGTCTCACTCCTGAGCTCCAGCAATCTGCCTGCCTCTGCCTCCCAGAGTGCTGGGATTACAGGTGCAAGCCACTGCGCCTGGCCCTGTCTAACTTCTTCTTGCTCAGAACCTTGCAAAACCTCATTACGAAATAAGTCCATGGTGGCACCTGTGGCTTAGTGGTTAGGGCGCCAGCCACAAACACCCAGGCTGGGCGTTTGAACCCAGCCCGGGCCAGCTAAACAACATTGACAACTGCAACAAAAAAATAGCTGGGCATTATGGTGGGCACCTGTAGTCCCAGCTACTTGGGAGGCTGAGGCAAGAGAATCGCTTAAGCCCAAGAGTTTGAGGTTGCTGAGAGCTGTGATACCACAGCACTCTACTGAGGGCTACATAGTGAGACTCTGTCTCAAAAACAAAGTCCAAAAAAAAAGATGGAAAAGTAGGTTCTTTTCATTAATCAATCCAATTAATCAACAGGACCACAACAAAAAGTATCAGCAGACAGTAGGTGAATGAATTTATGGTAAAGACCTATTGAGGGGGGGTAGTATGAAAGTTTGTCATGAGTTTGTTTTCCTGTCCTAAATTGAGTAAGATGTTTTGTAAAGGATAAAATCATACCAACCAAGGAAGCCTTTGAGATCTGACAAACTTATGAAGAGATTCTTTTAATACAAACAAGGAATCCAGACTGAAAGTTTGGTGTTCTGAGTTCTCAAAAGTTCTCAAAGACCTCAAAAGCCAGTGAGGTCAGTCCAACTTGATGTGAAAATGGACTAGAGGAACTGGAGTTGCCCAGAGAAACTAGTTGTTGGAGTTTAAGCCAACAAAGTCCTTCCAAGAGGAATAGAATCTTAAACAGACCCTTTCATCCATTTCCCTGACTCACTTCACTGCGCAGGCTGGTGAAGACACTTATACTTGGTGTCAAGATGGGAATGAGGAGTGGGGCCTCCCTTGGATTTGATGGGGATGCCATGGAAGGAATCTAAAGTTTGCATTGTATGAAAATCCTTAGACTTCCTGTGAGGAAAAGATCAAGCCCCTGAACCACAAGATTAAGACCCCTGCAAGCAATTCTTTTGGAGACAGTGTCCCCAGAAGAGAGATACCAAGATACAGAAAATGTGAAAGCTGTGTGCTTTATTTTAAGACCAAAAAGGGAGGTAAAAGCCACCGCACAGGGATGTGTCAAGCTAATACCCCCAGCCCAGCCTCGCAGGGGCTGTTGACCCAACTGCTTCTGGGCAGCTGTAACCACATTCAGTGCAGACTGTCCACCGCTAGCTGAGAGCACATTGCTTGAGAGGATATCCTATTTAGGGGTGGGAAAGGAGTCTCTAAGCAACATGTTTAAAGAGCAGTGATGCAGCGCCTCTGATTGAGAGTGGAGCCACGGTGGGGAGCAGTGAAGTGGACAGCCACCAGCAGTCCAGCCACTGCAACAAGGAAAGGGTTGGGACAGAGGATTACAACCCCCAGTCGGCACATTTGTACATAAGAGAAGACACCAGCCACCAGTGGAAACTGCTGAAATCAGCATTCAGTACCAACATTTATTTTTTTTGGAGACAAAGGCAGGCTCTGTCATCCTGAGTAGAGTGCAATGACATCATCATAGCTCACTGCAACCTCAAACTCTTCGGCTCAAGTGATCCTCCTGCCTCAGCCTCCTACCTGAGTAGCTCAGAGTAAAAGTGCATTACCCCTATGCCTGGATAACTTTTTTTTTTTTTTTAAATAGAGGCAAGGTCTAGCTCTTGTTCAAGCTGGTCTTGAATTTCTGACTTCAAGTGATCCTCCTGCCTCAGCTTCCTGGAGTGCTAGGATTACATGTGTAAGCCACCATACTTGGCCTGTCTTTATCAATATAATTTTGGCCCTTAACAGCCCCTCCACTGGGGAATATGTATGTGGAGAAGAAAGGGGTAGATATAGGTTGCTAAGGAATTTCTCGTACTTCTGCATTTATAACGCACAGGAACGTATAATTGAATAAATTAGATACAAGGAATACATGATTGAGAATTATGTGAAAATTCAAAGCCTTGGCTCTTTATTAAGCAAGAAAAATTACTTCAAGTTAGTCAATGCATTGTAATGCTAGTGCACTGGGAGGTCAAGGCAGGAGGATCACTGAGCTCAGGAAGTCAAGACCAACCTGAGTGAAAGCAAGACCCAGTCTCTACAAAAAATAGAAAAGTTAGCTGGGTATGGTGGGGCACCCCCCTAGTCCCAGCTACTTCGGAGGCTGAGGCAGGAGGATGGCTAAAGCCCAAGAGTTTGAGGTTACAGTGAGTTGTAATGAAGCCACTGCACTCTAGCCTGAGCAACAGAAGAAGACTCTATCTCAAAAAGCAAAAAAAAATGTTAGTCAATGCAAACTTCTATCTCCCTTTCATATATACAGGTTTTTCCTGCAGTTCTTGAAGCAAAATATTTACCCTGACCTTCAAGAGTTTTATTTTAGATGAGATGACAAAACACACACCATGTGATGATTATAGATCCGTATAAGGCAGAAGGTAATCAGAACCTAAGTGGAGCAGGTGCGGGTGAAAATCACAACAGAATTTAGGGAAAGAAAACGTCACTGGGGCTGGGCAGGGTGGTTCATGCCTATAATGCCAGCACTTGGGAGGATGAGACAGGTGGATTGCCTGAGCTCACAGGTTCAAGACCAGCCTGAGCCAGAGCAAGATCCTGTCTCTTTTTTTTTTTTTTGAGACAAAGTCTCACTATTTCACTCTCAGTAGAGTGCCATAGCATCACATCTCACAGCAACCTCAAACTTAAGTAATTCTCTTGCCTCTGCCTTCCAAGTAGCTGGGAGTATAGGTGCCCACCATAATGCCCAGCTATTTTTTTTGTTATTTTTGTCATTGTTCTTTAGCAGGCCCTAGCTGAGTTCAAACCCACCAACCCTGGTGCACGTGGTTGGCACCCTAACCACTGAGCTACAGGGGCCGAGTCGACATCCCATCTCTAAACATAGAAGGCATTGTGGTGGGAGCCTATAGTCTTAGCTACTTGGAAGGCTGAGGCAAGAGGATTGCTTAAACCCAAGAGTTTGAAGTTGCTGTGAGCTAAGTTGCTGTGGCACTCTACCGAGGGTGACCAAGTGAGACTCTGTCTCAAAAAAAAAAAAAGAAAGGAAAAGGTCACTACTACTATAGTGGAAAATTTGATGAAGAAACAGGACTTCAGTTGAGCTCTGAAGATAACTGAGCTTAACATATACTTGGGAATGGGATGGAAGTTGATCCAAGATGTGACAGCAAAAGTGAAGGTCAGAGAGAGAGGCTGTGTGCAGAACAGCAAGAAGCTGTCTACCTGGTGCTGTCACCTTCCTGTGACAACACATGGCAGTCTGCTCATGTTACCTGCCCCTGCACCAGACACATTCGTTTATTACCCTGTGACATCCTCACAGAAGCTCCAGGATGCAGTTTTACACAGAAGGAAAGGGCTGAGCGAGATTCAGTAACTTGTCCAAGGTTACATGTTAGTAGGTGGCAGAGCTGGGACTCCGATTGAAGTCAGCTGTGTCCAGAACCTGCACCCTTAACTGCAACACTCTTACATAGATCTGTGGTTGGGTTCCCAACTGGCAGCAGCGACCTTCACTTATGTGTTCTTGGCAGCACGATGTGTAGAGAAGCAGAGTGACTCAGTTGGGAGACACTGGCTGCCCAACCAGCTTCCTTCCTGGCCTGCCACCCTGCCTGTTGTACACGTTTGTGCACCTGCCCCAGTCATCATGTTTGGGACTCCCAGGTGACACTGAGGCAGGTGAAGGGGAAATGGAGAAGGGCGAGCCCATTCTTGAGACCCTTCTAAAAAGAGAATTTAAAACCAAAGATAACATAAAGGAACGAGTTAAAGACCTAAGTCTATGAGGTTTTTTCAAGGCGTATTCTCCAGAATAAGAATTCCCTGCAGAACTGTTTTAATGCAGAGTCCTGGGTCCACAGCACTTCTACTGAGTCTAGGGGATGACCAAAAAGTCTAAAATTTTTAACAGGCTCCTAGAGGAGTCTATATTCATTAAAATGTAAGAACTATTGAATTGTACTTATTTTTAACGAAAAAAAAAAAGGACCTTCCCACTCATCTATTTTCCCCTTTTAGCAAATATAATTTCTTAGTCACATCTACTCCAAATGAAAACCAGTACTCACTGTCAGCTTACAAAAACACTTCACAGATGTCTTGGAAGAACCTTGAATCACAACTTTTCTCTGAGGACTTCTTTTTATCTTTGAGCTTTGGAGCACCAAACTGAAGTTAGTCCTAAATCTTTTTTTAATCAACAGTAACATCAAAGAGACTTCATTGCAATTCAGCTCATCTGAGCCATTTTCACTATTCATATTCATCCAGCTATTATATTACCAAGGGGCTGATCAGGGACACTGAAATTTTTTCACACTGACCAAAGATTAGAGTTCATTGAGCCACCAGATGTGCTTTGGAGTCACAGGTGGCCGCTTAACCTCCTTCCCCTGCCTGTCCCTGGGAAAAAAGTGGGTGAAAAATCCTTCCAATGCCTCTGGGCAGTAAAGAGTGACTTGGCCCTTGCCCCTGATCTTGGAAAGAGCTTTCACAGCTCCATGGATTTTCCTCTGAAGTTCAATATGCCTTCTCTGACCTTCTCTGCCACCTCCCCCTACCACCATAAATTTTAATTCATCCTTCGAGGCCTGTCTCAGAAGTAGTGATAATAATCATAAAGCAGGTTTCCCTATATTTCCTCTGCTTGCTGTGATTTCCCTTTCTAGTACTTATCAAAGTCTGTAGTGATATGATTGTGTGATTATTTTATGAGCATCTCTCTATCCCACTTGACTGAAAGCTACATGAGGGCAGAGGCCATTTGCTTTGCTCACACCTGTATTTACAGCCTATGACCATGTCTGGCACACAGTAATACACAATGTTATTGAATGAGTTCATAGGGTCACATTTATTGAGTACTTAGAGTGTGTTGGACACTGGCTGTATGCTCCTGACATGTGATCTGATTTAATCTTCCCAACAACCTTCCAGGGTAGGTGTTAATATTATCATACTATTGATAAAGATATCATAGGCTCATCAAGGTTCAAGAATTTGTCATGGTCATACAGCTAATATGTGCCAGTGCTGGGATTCAAATATGAGTTGTCTACCTCGAGAACTCAGCCCTCAGCCTGTTTGAGATGATCGACCTCCCTGACTGTTACATTTTTGGACACCCTCCTGCTAGAAATAGTTATGTCCTTCACCACTTTTTCACACAGCACTTCAAACATTCTTTTATTACCACACTATAACATCTCATCAGCAAGATTTAAATATGTATCTGTCATAAAGAAAGGGAGCTCCCAAGAAGCCAGCTTTCCAATCCCACACCCACTCACACTTAAAAATAATAATAATAATAAATATGTGTCTATAAGCTCCATGAGTGGATGGATCATGTTCTATTAAACCAGTAGGACAATTTTTTCTTCATTTATTTATTGAGATAGAGTCTTACAATGTCACCTTGGGTAGAGTGCTGTGGCATCACAGCTCACAGCAACCACCAACTCTCGGGCTTAAGCGATTCTCTTGCCTCAGCCTCCCAAGTACTGGGACTACAGGCACCCACCACAGCACCTGGCTATTTTGTTGTTGTTGTTGCCGTTATCATTGTTGCTTTAGCAGGCCTGGGCTGGGTTCGAACCTGCCAGCCTCAGTGTATGTTGCCGGTGCCCTGCCAACTGAGCTACGGGCACCACCCCAGCAGGGCACTTCTAAACACACAGTCCATACTCAGGTGCCACCATAGTACCAGATAAGAAGTACTCAACTAACCCAGCATCAGTCTTCGACACATCATTGTCACTTCATGGTTAAGAAAACAGATGCCATTAACCTAAGGGGACAAATTTACCAAGGAAATAGACAGCTCAGAGGCAGACCCACCACATATGGAAACTTGCCACATGAGAAAGGTGAGCTGAGAAGAGGGTGAAGCCAGGACTCTCAGGGACTCATGTAAAATTGAGTGAAAAAAAAACACCCCTCCTCACTATACGATATTCATAAAAATGAATTCCAAATGGATTAAAGACTTGCATGTGAGAAACAAAACTTTCAAACATATGTAATAGAATAATGAGTAATCACAATGACAATCAAGGAAATCAAAATTAAGACTATGATAAAAATTTTTTTTTTTTTGAGACAGAGTCTCACTATGTCACCCTTGGTAGAGTGCTATGGCGTCACAGCTCACAGCAACCTTAAACTCTTGGGCTTAAGCAATTCTCCTGCCTCAGCCTCCCAAGTAGCTGAGACTACAGGCACTCACCACATTGCCCAGCTATTGTTGTTGTAGTAGTTGTCATTGTTGTTTTTAGCTGTTCCCGGCCAGATTCAAACCTCCAGCTTCGGTGCATGTGGCCGGCACCATAACCACTGAGCTACAGGCACCAAGCCAATCTTTTATTTTTTCTGAGGCAGTCTCACTCTTTTGTCAAGGCTAGAATGCCATGGCTCAGGACAACCTCAAACTCCTGAGCTCAAAGGATCCTCCTGCCTGAGCCTCCTGAGTACCTGGGACTACAGGTATCCACCACGATGCTCAGCTAATATTTTCTATTTTTAGTAGAGACGAGGTCTTACTCAGGCTGTTCTCAAACTCTGAGCTCAAGGTATCCTCCCACATCAGCCTCCCAGAGTGCAAGGATTACAGGCATAAGATGCTGCCCCCAGCCCAAGATAATCATTTTAAAGCCACTAAATTGGCAAAAATTGAAAAATCTGATAATACCCACTGTTGGCAAAGATATGAATTGCTAGGAATCCTTCACATACTGTTGGTGGGTTATATATATATTAGGGAAAAGCTTGGCAATGTTGATTAAATTATAGTTATACTATAAAGCATAAAGTTATGTGCAGAAAAAAAAGAATGAACAGGTACGTTCACTATAAAAAAAAAACAGCATGATTTTGGCTCAGCGCCAGCCATACACATCAAGGGTGGCAGGTTCAACCTGGCCCAGATCAGCTAAACAACTGCAACCAAAAAATAGCCGGGCACTGTGGCAGGCGCCTGTAGTCCCAGCTACTTGGGAGGCTGAGGCAAGAGAATTGCTTAAGCTCAAGAGTTGGAGGTTGCTGTGAGCTATGACGCCACAGCACTCTACCCTGGGCAACATAGTGAGTCTCGAAAAAAAAAAAAGTATGGTTACTCAAAACTTTAAAAATAGAATTACGATACAATTCACTTCTGGATGTATACCCCAAATAAGTGAAAGCAGAGATTAGGACAGATATTTGTACAGCTGTGTCGTAGCATTACTCATAACAGTCAAAAGGGAGAGGCAACCCAAATGTCCACCAGTGGATGAATGGACCAACAAAATGTCTGTGTGTGTGTGTGTGATGGAATATTATGCTAAATAATATTTATTTATTGAAAAGCTAAATAAATTAACCTGAAAACATTATGCTAAGTAAAATAATTCAGTCACAAAGGGACTGTATTTTACATAGGAACCTAGAATAGCAAATCTACAGAAGCAGAAAGTAGATTAGAGTTTGCTAGGGGCTGTAGGAATGAGAAAATGAGGAATTATTGTTTAATGGGTACGGAGTTTCAGTTGAGGATGACGAAAAGTTCTGGCAATAAATGATGGCAATAGTTGCACAATGTGAATGGACACTTAAAAAATAGTTAAAACAGGGCAGTGCCTATGGCTCAGTGGGCAGGGCACCAGCCCATATACCCTCAGCCAAATTGCAACAAAAAAAATAGCCAGGCATTGTGGCGGGTCCCAGCTACTCAGGAGGCTGAGGCAAGAAATTTACCTAAGCCCAGGAGCTAGAGGTTGCTGTGAGCTGTGACGCCATGCAACTCTGCTGAGGGCGATAAAGTGAGACTCTGTCTCTACAAAAAAAAAAAGTTAAAACATAGCTACTGGGGCAGCTTAGGCAAGAGAATCCCTTGAGCTGAGAAGTTTGAGGCTAAAGTAAGCTATGTTGGTGCCACTGCACTCTAGCCTGGGTGACAGAGTGAGACCTTACCTAAATAAAGAAAAAAGGGTCATTAAAGCAGTACGTTTTACATTATGTGTATTTTACTACAATAAATAAATAGGGAAACAAATGAATGAACAATTTATTCTTCTATCAGTGGACATTTGGGATATCTCCAGTTTTGTGCGTTCATTTATTTGTTTTTGTTGTATGGAAAACAACGCTACCGTGAATATTCTTCTACAAGTCTCCGGATGCATATGCCCAAGAGATTCTGTACAGTATACACCTAAAAATGGAAGCGCTGTGTCAATTTTACTATGCCAAATTGTTTTTCAAAGTGATTGTACTAAGTTACAAAATAAAAATAATAATCTATAAAAGATGTTCAGGAAATATTAAATTTACAGCTGAAAGGATATAGACGAATCTTTCAACTTTCCCAACCATCTAGAAGTACATTGCCCCAGAGAGGGGGCTCTGACCAGACCATACCTGCAGCATTTCATTCCAGCCCTGGGCACCCTTTTTAAGACATTGGCCAATTGATGTCCATCTAGTGATGGACCTCCAGGACATGTGAAGCAGGGTCACCGTGCACTGGTTACCACCTTGGCTGAGTCCAGTGTGACAGAGCACTCACACACAAGTCATATGAAAGCAAGAGAATCGCTTTAGCCCAAGAGTTTGAGGTTGCTGTGAGCTGTGATGTCACAGCACTCTACCGAGAGTGACATAGTAAGACTAAAAAAAAAAAAAAAAAAAAAAATCAGCTTTATTTCTTACAGATAGGCAGAAAGGGACACAGAAGCCTGGGAGTCATGGTGAGCTGGTCCCCCAAGGCTCAGAAAAGGGGCTCAGGCTAAATGGAATCTTGCCCGCACATGCTTCACTTAGACTGCAGCTGAAGGTCCCCCAGTAGTAAGCTGCCCTGGGTTGTATACCCCAGGGAACATGAGTTGCTGGGATAAAGCCATGAAGGACACCCTGTTTCTAGGAAGAACCTGGAACAGAATACAAACTGTTGCAGCCAATTCCTCCCTATCCCAGGAGGGAGCATTCCCAGCACATTCTGTAGTTCTCCTGGAGGGCTATGAATGAGAAAGGAAGAACTGGGTCAGTCCACGGCCACCCAGAGAACTGTCCTGCATGATGGTGAAAGGTCTGGAACCTCTGCCGGGGAGGAACAGCTGAGTAAGATTGGTGGGGTCTGGAACAGTGCACATGGGCCTTTCAGGGAAGCTCCACTACTGCTATTTGCTTGGCGAAAGCACTATTGTCTTATCTATGGGACGTTCAGTCTTTTTGACTGAGTAACTTCAGAAGGATCCCAGTCCACAGAAACAGCCTTAAAAAGGAAAATGGCAAATTAGGAGACATATGATACCTGACTTCAAATATTAGAAAACTTGTCTTATACAAAAGAGACTCACTGCTGGAAGTTCCAGAGAGTGGGCCAATGGTTAGAGGCCACAGAAGAACCTTATAAACCTAGAGCTGGGCAAGTGCCCATGAGCTAGGCTGCCTGTGAGATCCTGGGTGTGTTTAACCATCAACATTGTCAAAGAACCAATCCCAGGACTGGAGACCAGAGGAGCTGGAGGAGGTGAGAACTAAGGTCCTCCCCCACTCTGTGAAGACCCGAGTTGTAGACACTCGGCCTACCAGGAACAGCTCTCAGTGTTCAAACCACTCAGTCAACACCTACTTTGAATTGGGTTTTCTAATTATTCTATAACTCACTTGGATCTTGCCATGAACTAAATTAACACTTTCACACCAGTTGCAATCCCTGGGGTATTAAAATGCTGCCAAGGCTTGAGTTTCACTACTCATGAAGTAAGCCCTGCATTCCATTAATAAAAAGCTGCTTAAGGGCGGTGCCTATGGCTCAGTGAGTAGGGCCCTGGCCCCATATACCAAGGGTGGCAGGTTCAAACCCAGCCCCAGCAGAACTACAACAACAACAAAAAAATAGCCGAGCGTTGTGGGCACCTGTAGTCCCAGTTACTCAGGAGGCTGAGGCAAGACAATCACCTAAGCCCGGGAGTTGGAGGTTGCTGTGAGCTGTGTGATGATGCCAGGACACTCTACCGAGGGCGATAATGTGAGACTCTGTCTATACAAAAAAAAAAAAAAAGCTACTTAAAGCAGACACATATATCTTATGTTCTACTTTTTGTTCAAAGAAGCCCAGTTTCTCACCTCTCTTCAAAACAGGTCTCCTGTCTTTTCGAGATTTTTCTCCCACAAGGGCTTGAAAGCACTTCCATACTCTTCAAATACAAGTTCTTCAGTTACCTTTTTTGGAAACCAACAAGATATTAGATTTAAAGATGCATATAAACACCCTCAGGCAGATGGAAAAGTGCCTCTCTTTTGAAACTGTCCAACACCCAGTCATGAAGAAGGGACCACAAAATAAGTCAGCTAATTACATGGCACTTTAAAACCACTGGCTGCAGACTAAAGGCTGCTGAAAGGTTTTGATCAATGTTCACTACACCTCAAACACCATGAGTAATGCGATGCCTAGTGCTCATGTCTTTTCCTGGGCACTTAAGTCTGGCAACTTCGTTTCTAAGCAGTAATTAAGTCAGTGAAAATTGTATGTCATTATGTGAGTGGCACAAATTTTTTTTCACAGCAATCATGAAACCAAAATCCCACTAATATGCTTTTAAAATCTACAATTGGCAAATTTGAAATGCAAATCCATGCTAATTTAATCTCCAGGCCGCTCCAGGGAAGCCAGACATTAGCCTGTCTTTCCTGGCACTGTTTGGGTGGTATCCCTGTGAAATATTCTGTTTCTGCCACTGGTACCAGCATGCTGTTAAATCTTGGTTCAATGCGTTGGTGTGAGCTGAGTCAGAACAGGTGAGAGAATTAGGTAACCACATGTACCCACATTTGAATATTTCAGCTTGTGAGCAAGTTGGCTCAGGTATGCTTCCTCCTTTTATCAGCCATTGGTTTTCTCAACCCAGGAGTGGTTGGCTACCTGGCATGACCTGAACTGGCTGCTTCATCAAATATTGAGAGCATTTCTGAAGGTGTCTTTCTTTTCATTCTTATGAGGCAACTTCTTCCTGTGCGGGTATCACTTCTCCCATCAGAAGGCATCATGTGGGACAGTCCCTAGACTTAGCCCTAGAGACGGGGTCTGAAACCTGTTGTGAAAGGGAGGCAGGTCATGTATTTGGCCTCACCCAGAGTGCCAAGCACAGAGAAGCACATATCTCTTTGAGAGACTGAGTAGGGAAAATAACAAGCTGACTTAGATTCACAAAAAACTTTGCAACAAATGGTGAGACCTTAAGCATCTCACACCTGCTAAGTGGGCAACACCACTTAAACACTGCACCGACTTTTTTTTTTTTAATTTTCATTGCTCATTTCTATCTCTTATTTAAAGTCAATGATATGGGTTAGCACCCATAGCTCAGTGAGTAGGGCACAGGCCACATACACCAAAGCTGGAGGGTTTGAGCCTGGCCTGGGCCTCCTAAACAACAATGACAATTGCAACCAAAAAATAGCCCAGCATTGTGGCAGGTGCCTGTAGTCCCAGATACTGAGGAGCCTAAGGCAAGAGAATCCCTTGGGCCCAAGAGTTTGAGATTGCTGTGAGCTGGGATGTCACAGCACTCTACTGAGGGCAACATAGTGAGACTCTGTCTCAAAAAAATAAAATAGGCTCGGCGCCTGTGGCTCAATCAGCTAAGGCACCAGCCACGTATACCCAAGGTGGCGGGTTCGAATCCCCAGCCCAGGCCTGCCAAAAAACAATGATGACTGCAACCAAAGAGTGGCCGGGCGTTGTGGCGGGCGCCTGTGGTCCCAGCTGCTTGGGAGGCGGAGGCAGGAGACTCGCTTGAGCCCAGGAGTTGGAGGATGCTATGAGCTGTGATGCCATGGCACTCTACCCAGGGGGATAGCTTGAGGCTCCGTCTCAAAAAAAATAAAATAAAATAAAATAAAGTCAGTGATAAATCTTGAGAAAATTCTGTGTTTAAAAAAAAAAGTCAATGATAAAGTCACAACTATCAAATGAATGCATTTGAAAACACAAAAGATACATGTCAATGAAAAAAATATGCAATGATCATGAAAATCAGCCGTATACTTTGCCAAAGTCAAAGACTGAAAAATAATACGAAGAGAACTCTCTTCTAATAGCAAAATCACCATTTAGGAAAGTGCATCATTGCACATCTGGACACCAGCTCCAACATACAAAGCAGGAGGAAGGGGACAGATGACAACTCTTCCCAGGTTTTGTAGATTAAAAACAGGTAGTCACCAAGAATTCGAGATTAAACTTCTAAAACATACATTTAATTCAAAACAAGATGAACATTTCTAACAGATGGCAAAAGTATGAAGCTGACTTTTTCCTACTTTTATTTGCAATGAGGTCTTACTATGTTGCCCAGGCTGGAGTGCAGTGGCTACTCCAACCGCTATTCACAAGTGCGATCACAGCTCACTGCAGCCTTGAACTCCTGAGCTCAAGCAATCCTCCAGAATAGCTGAGACTGTAGGCACACAACACTGTGCCCAGCCTGACCTACTTTTTAAGGTTAGTAATGATGATGAATCAGGGACTGAGGCTACTGATTAGAGAATGCCACAGCTATCTGTTAAAAAGTATCAAGGTTTACTAGATGCCAGTGAGGTTTGCCTTTAACACACCAAGCTGCTCTGTGACTTACTTCACAACAGAAATGCCTGAGCCATGGGCTGGGATCCATACCACCCTGAGCTGAACTGATCCAGAGATGGTGCTGAGAGGAGAGAAGCCAGAGGGACGGATCAGAAGCGAGAGTCAGGAGGAACTAGGCGCTCAGTAACCAGGATGCTTTATGGAGAAGCACAGGGCTGAGGATGACACTAGGAGGGCACTGGAAGGTGAGAGAGGAGGCAGCAGGAAGTTGGATGTTTCAAGCAGAAGGCAGTGGGCAATGGCGGAGTTAGAGAAAGTTTGTTGATTGATATTCTTTAAAAAAAAATTAATTTTTTTATAAAACCTGGGAGTATATTTCTACAGCCCAAAGTAGAAGGGACCAAATTTAAAAAAAAAATTGAGAGTGAATGAGATAAGGAAGGGGACAAGAAGCAGTCCTATGGCCTGGTATTAGCCAATTATACAATGAGACAACCTAGATCCCCAAATTACCATGGCAGGTGGCAGAGCGGGAGACCTGTGCTGAGCAGCTGGGGTGAGGCTAGCACAGAAGGGCAGTGTCCTCCCCTGGAAGCTCGGACAGCAACCGCACACAGCCCCTGGGTGCAGACAGGCCAGGCAGCCGGCTGCCACGTAGGCCTCTGACCCCAGGACCTCTGGGCATTCATCCTTGCCTGGCAATTTCAGGACACTCCCCTGACTCCACTTTTATTAAATTATTATCAAAGAAAGATGTGTCTAAGGATCTTAGAGAAAGTTGTCCCTTTCTCCAGAATGAGCCAAATCTCATGAGCCAAGAGAAAAGGAATAAAAGCTGAGTGATCAGAAAAAGAAAATTATAACCTGATATTAAGTTTAGCTGAAACTATTGTAGGGACAGGAGACACTTGGCAGCAGCTAGAGAAGCCGCCAGGGGAAATCAAACAACCAAGTGACACAGATGTGAGCCTAGGCTTTACAATCTTTTTACCTGGAAAACATCATAAATCATGACTGGGGCCTGTTAGCCTGGGAAGGGGGTCTGTAACCCTCTGTATCCCCAAACAGCTGTGTCTTGGGGGAATGAAGGCCAGCTCACCCTCACTGTTGCACCACTGAGCTACATCCATTCCCTCCCTGCCTTGGCTGTGGTCCACCTGAGCACCCTCCCTCCTTCCCACCATATACCCAGCTCACACATAGATCTCAGAGGCCTTCCTGAAGTTCTGGGCCTTTCCTTGAAGACCAGCAAAATAAAATCACTGATCTGTTCCCTAAGCCCACAATTTAGTAATAGTAAGTAACACTCAGCACTTTACCTCCTGCCAGGTACTGATTTAGAACAGTGTGTTTGCACATCTTAACTCCTTTAATCCTCATAACAACCCTCTGAGGACAGTAGCATTTTTATCCCCATTTTACAGAGGAGACTGGGACACAGGGAGGTGGAGAAACTCACCTAAGATCACACAGCTAGAGAGCAGCAGAGATGGGATTTGAACCTAGAAGTCTAGAACCAGGACCTGTGGTCTTTTTTTATATATATATATATATATATATATATATATATATTTTTTTTTTTTTTTTTTTGGTTGCACTTTCTGGCCGGGGCCAGGCTTGAACCCATTACCCCCAGTATATGGGGCTGGTGCTCTACTCCTTGAGCCACAGGCACCGCCCGACCTGTGGTCTTAATTACTCCATTATCCTGACTCTCAACTCTAGCCTGTTCTATAATGTTGGACATTTGTGTCAGTTAATTTTTAGGCCCTATTATTTTAGCCAGAGAGGCCTCCCACAAGCATACTCAGTGCTGCTGAATTTCTGAGCCCATCAGGACCAAGACAGCTCATGGCAGGGATCCTGGCACCCTGTTCAGCTTTTCCCCTGGAGACTAACCCTAATTCTGTACCCCCAAGTGGCTGAGGGCTCATCAGAGTAAATCTCTTACCTGGGACCACCAAGCTCCACCCTGGCTGCCTTTGAGTTCCACCAGTGTATGGGATCCCAGACGCGACACATCTGTCTTGAGACCCAGCCCTCTTCATGGTGAGATGACGCGGGGTCCCATTTTTCCCTCACACTGAACTGCTTGTTACTCATGCTTTCCCCAGCCTCCTCCCACTCCTCACAAGCCCCTGGTGCCATATCAGCTCAGCTAAATCATGACTATGCCCTCTGACCACAAAGGTGCAGGTCACAAGACAGCATCTGCCCAGCTAACCGATTGGCTGTAGCTCTTTAAAACAAGCTGAGGCCGGCGCAGTGGCTCACATCTATAATCCTAGCATTGGCCCTAGCACTCTGGGAGGCCAAGGTGGGTGGATCGCCTGAGCTCAGGAGTTCCAGACCAGCCTGAGCAAAAGAGAGACGTTGTCTCTACTAGAACTAGAAAAACTAGCTGGGCATTGTGGTGGGCGCCTGTAGTCCCAGCTACTCTGGAGGCTGAGACAAGGGGATTGCTCAAGCCCAAGAGTTTCAGGTTTCTGTGAGCTATGGTGCCATGGCACTCTACCCAGGGCGACTGAGTAAGACTCTGTCTCAAAAAAAAAAAAAGCAAGTTGAGCAGGCCCAGTGGTTTGTGTCTGTAATCCCAGCTATTCCGGAGGTTGAGACAGGAGAATCTCTTGAGACCAGCAGTTCAAGATGAGCCTGGGCAACAAGCAAGACCTCATCTCTAAGAAAAAAAATTAATTAAAAAAAAACTGTAATTAAAAACTAAAAAAAAAAAAAGAAAGAAATTAAAACACATAAAAGCAAGCTAGTAAGTGAAAAACAGTTAAAGTGAATACTCCTTTCTCTTAATCAAGGAACCCATAGAATAATCATCTCTTCGTTGGCACCTGGTATTTGCCATCACCTAACCACTCTGTGCAGGTGATGAGACAGAGTTGACAACAGTGTGACCCCAGGGAAACATAAAGGGGAATGACCCCCGAGGCAGGGTTTGAGACCCTGTAAAGGAAAGCAGTGAAGAGAGAGAGTAACTAGATCCAGCACTGGCTTCCCGGGGGACACGCCAATATGGCATTTCTCAAGGAGGTGGCAAGTGAACTTGATTTTCTTCTTCGGCTCACACATTCATTCCAGGGACATAATCTCAATTGAGAGTTGCCAGAGGAAGATTTGCCAGAAATATTGCCAATTCTGCTATTTGAGGCTTTGCTAAGAATGTAGCCAGCTTAGGGCCACTAAGTGAACGTAGACTTCAGAAGACTGAGGACTGAGTTGGTCCCAACACATGCATATATATTTTATTGAATGGTAACACATGCATATATTAATGAGGTGGTATTATTTTAAGTAATCTAGACACTAAAATAGTACATGGTATTTCTCCAAAGCCTGCTCCAATGGATAATAAGCAATGTGATAACAGAGAAAAATTGCAGTCAAGTAAACTTGGAAAATACTAAGTTACACAGAACTGAACAGGTGCTTTCCTACAGAAGGAGGAGGCCTTAATAGATTTGTGGGCCTTGGCCCCTGCAGCAAGAGTCCATCGTAAGGCAGCTTTTCCCAACTTTTTGGTCACCAATCCCTTCTCTACCCACCCCCATTTTTCCTTGCCAGAGAGCTCCATGAACTTTGTTGCCCACAACAGTGCTGCTTTAATGTTAACTAAAAGCAAAATGGTCAAACCACCATGCATCTATGAAAGGCATGCTGTTGGAAGCCCATGGGAGTAGACAGTAACTGCTGATGGCCCCTAGAACCTCAGATGAAAAGGCCGAGGGGAACTTTACCTTGGATGGACCAGGCTGACGCCAGCTGAACCCACCCATCAAACTTAACATCGCAGAAAAGCAGCAAGGCAGGCGGTGCCTCCAGTGGGATGCAATGGGAAGTCCTGGGCACCTCCTATGAGGTAGCCACCCAAAAAAATCCCACCTGAATATGCCCTAGAGCTCACTCCTGTCTACAAGAAATATAGAGGGAAGTAGAATATATTCAACAACTCCATGGGGATGCAGTCAACAAAATCCAAAGTGAGGGACTCCTAAGGAATAAATGACTGCATTTCTTCAACAATTAAATGACAAGAAATGACAGAAAAAAAAGAAGATGGAAGATAAATAGTCAGATTTTAAAAGATTTACAAGACCTATAAACCAAATGTAATATTTGGATTCTGATTTAAACAAATCAACGACTTTTTTTTAAGCATTACCATGACAACCAGAGAAATGATGGCTGACTGTATTCTTGATGATTTAAAGAAATTATTGGCTCAGTGGCTCATAGCTCAGTGGTTAGGGTGCTAGCCACATATACCGAGGCTGGCGGGTTTGAACCTGGCCCAGGCCTGCTAAACGACGACAACTGCAACAACAAAAACAAAAAAATAGCTGGGCGTTGTGGCTGGCACCTGTAGTCCCAGCTACTTGGGAGGCTGAGGCAAGAGAATTGCTTAAGCCCAAGAATTTGAGGTTGCTGTGAGCTGTAATGCCCCAGCACTCTACCAAGGGAGACATAGTGAGACTCTGTCTCAAAAAAACAAAAAAGAAATTACTGTTAAATTTTTAGGTGTGGGGTGGTGCCTGTGGCTCAGTGGGTAGGGCACCGGCCCCATATACCAAGGGTGGAGGGTTTGAATTCCAGCCCCAGCCAAACTGCAAAATAAATAAATAAATTTGTAGGTGTGATAACAGTCTGGTGGTAATGCAAAAAGAAAAGGTTTTATTTTATTTTATTTATGCAGAGATAGATACGGAAGCATTCATGGATGAAAAGATATGTTTGAGATTTGCCTTAAAATAATTCAGTATAAGAAACGAGAAGAAAATGGATGGCAGTAGAGAAGGAATGAGATTAGCCTGGAATTCATAATTGCTTGGAGCTGGGTGTTCTATCTAATTTTGTATTAAGTTTGAAAATTTCCATAATAAGAATTTTTAAAAAATACTTCAGCTCCAGTCAGCAAGCCAACTTTTTTTTAAGGCAGGAAATTTTTATGTTTAAAAAATTAAAACTTAAAAAACATTAGAAAATACCATTCTTCGCAGGGTAGTTATTAAGTATCTTTTTTTTTTTTTTTTTTTTTTGGTGACAGAGTCTCATTTTGTCGCCTTCGATAGAGTTCGTTGGTGTCATAGATCACAGCAACTTCAAACTCTTGGGCTCAGATGATTCTCTTGTCTCAGCCTCCAGAGTAGATGGGACTACAGGTGCCAACCACAATGCCTGGCTATTTGTAGAGATGGGATCTCACTCTTGCTCAGGCTGGTCTCCGACCAGTGAACTTAGGCAATCCACCCACCTCAGCCTCCCAGAGTGCTGGATTACAGGTATGAGCTATCACACCTAGCCATTAAGCATCTTTTTTTAATTGAAAAGCTAACAAACTGTCCAGTTACATTTCTACAAAAAAAAAAAAAAAAGACCACAAACTAGAAAGTAACTGGGTCTCTAGGCAATCTATTCAAAGCTAAGAAAATTTTTTAAAAAATTTTTAAATCCTCCAACCCAACTAAAGTAGTCCTGCTATGTACAGACTAACCAAGCTGAAAGTTGGGGGGTGCCTATAGCTCAAAGGAGTAGGGCGCCAGCCCCATATGCTGGAGGTGGCGGGTTCAAACCCAGCCCCAGCCAAAAACTGCAAACAAACAAACAAAAAAAAGTAAGAAGCTGAAAGTCGTTCCTATATCCCCCCAAGAACGTTCGCTGCAAGCAGCCTTTCTCTAGTTTCCAACTCATGAATTAAGATAATGTTAATATTTCTGAAATAGAATAACTCTACTTCAGAAAAACTTTTTGTAAGTCGTTTTATGTACGATGCCAACTTTTAAAAGGTCACCAAAGTTAACTGGCAGAAATTGCTTTATAAAAAAAGAGAGAGAAAGCCCAACATGCCACTTTCTGTAGAGAACCCACAGCTCAGTTTTATTTGGAGCAAAGAAATAAGAAACTTTTGATCATTTTAGAAGAAAGTCAGCCACAGGTTTGGAATCTGTACTCAAACTATGCGTGCAATGAGGACCATTCTGCTAATACGATGGATTTGCTGCTGCCTTTGTCTGCTCTCTGTCCATAATATTGACAGGTATGAACAGAACAGCTACTGGTGTTTGGTACAAGCCTTAGAGTGTTACAGTGTCAGGCCCAGCATCTCACTGCCTTCACACCGCTGGTTCTCTTCACATCCCTGGGCTTCCTCCTTCTCAGTAAAGTCATTTTTGCTTTCGAAGGTCTTGCTGATCTCAGCAGTCTTCCCCACGACCGACCGTGTTGGCAACAGCCTTGCATGTGACAGCTAGCAAACCTTTGACGCCTAAGCAGTTTGCAGCCAGAATAAGTTCAAAACATGTTCCTTGGTCAACTTTCAGGAATTCTTGATCCCCAACAGGGTTACCATCAGTTTGATTTTCTTTGTTCCCATCATCCTCAAAGGAGGAGGAGTTGTCCTTGCAGTGGGCACAACTCTGAATGACAGTCCCTAATTATTGCTGCATTAACAATTGGCCAAGGAACTGGGGCATCATCTCCTGCATCATCTGTTCACAAACCTTCCAGCATGGTCTTGATAGTCACAGAGCAGAGTATTTGGTAATTTCCTCATCAACTTCACAGATCTCTTCAGCAGAACTCTGCAACTTACTTGAAGGTATGGGGTCAAAAAAGTGACTGTCTAGTGACTGATGAGAGGACAAGAAGAGAAAGATGATGCTCTTATCCTATGGCTTTGGCAAAAAAAAAAAGACAAAGAAGAAGGAGAGAAAAGGGCAGAGAAGAGGGCGGCGCCTGTTGCTCAGTGGGTAGGGCGCTGGCCCCATATACTGAGGGTGTGGGTTTAAACCCGACCACAGCTGAACTGCAACAAAAAAATAGCCGGGCGTTGTGGCAGATGCCTGTAGTCCCAGCTACTCGGGAGCCTAAGCCCAGGAGTTGGAGGTTGCTGTGAATTGTGTGATGCCACAGCACTCTACTGAGGGCAATAAAGTGAGACTCTGTTTCTACAGAAAAAAAAAGGCAGAGAAGAAGACCACTGAAAAACTTCCCTCTTATAAAACAGAATGGAGATCTCCTGTACAGTCAAGGGAAGTAAAAATGAAAGCTAAGGTTTTTTGAGTACTTAATGTGTGTGGTGTACTATGTTGTTCATGTATTAATTTGTGGTCAAAACCCTCTAATAGCTTTCCATACCTGTCGGAGTAAAGCACAAGTTCTTTACCATAGTCTGTGATGTTCAATATGCTTTGGTACATGACCTTGCTCCCTGATACTGCTACACTGGCTTCTTCACTATTTCTTGAGATAGTCAGTACTCTCCTGCCTCAGGGCAATTGAACTTGTTATTTGCACTACCTGGAATTCTCTTTCCCCCAGATAACTGTGCGACTTTCTCCCTCCTTCAGGTAAGACTTTCCCTGCCCAGCTCCCTGGAGGTTGAAGGTATGGGGTCAAAAAAGTGTAACTGCACTTTTTGGAGTAACACAGATGTGTGGTGTGTGCCATGTACAGACTATCACTCCCCTCTGCCTCATCCTTCCCCCCCCCCACTTTATTTTTCTTTTTAGCGCTTACTATTCCCTGACAAATTATTTGTCTAATGTCCATCTCTGTCAAATAGATTGCAAATCTCATTAGATTTGGGGCTTTTTTTTTTTTTGAGACAGAGCCTCAATCTGTCCCCCTGGGTAGAGTGCTATGGCATCACAGCTCACCTCCAATTCCTGTGCTCAAGTGAGTCTCCTGCCTCTGCCTCCCAAGTAGCTGGGACCACAGGCGCCCACCACAATGCCTGGCTATTTTTTGGT
>CAUYQV010097686.1:0-17737 GCA_963574575.1 Galagoides demidoff
GAATTTACCTAACAAAGGACGTGAAAGAGCTCTATAAGGAGAACTATGAAACTCTGAGAAAAGAAATAGCTGAAGATGTTAACAAGTGGAAAAACATACCATGTTTGTGGCTGGGAAGAATCAACATTGTTAAAATGTCCATTCTACACAAGGCAATCTACAAATTTAATGCAATCCCTACTAAAGCACCATTGTCATACTTTAAAGAACTTGAAAAAATAGTACTTCATTTTATATGGAATCAGAAAAAACCTCAAATAGCAAATACATTATTACTCAGAAATAAGAACAAATCAAGAGGTATCACATTACCAGACTTCAGGCGATACTATAAATCTATACAGATCAAAAAAGCAAGGTACTGGCACAAAAACAGAACAGTAGATTTCTGGAACAGAATGGAGAACCAAGAGATGAACCCAGCTGCTTATCATCATTTGATCTTCAACAAGCCTATCAAAAATATTCAGTGGGGGAAAGACTCCCTACTTAACAAATGGTGCTAGGTGAACTGGCTGGTGACCTGCAGAAGACTGAAACTGGACCCACACCTTTCACCATCAACTTAAGATAGACTCTCATTGGATTAAAGATTTAAACTTAAGACATGAAACTATAAAAATACTAGAAGAGAGTACAGGGAAAACACTTGAAGAAATTGGCCTTGGATAATATTTTATGCGGAGGACCCCCCCCCCCCGGGCAATTGAAGCAACACCAAAAGTACATTACTGGGATTTGATCAAACTAAAAAGCTTTTGCACAGCCAAGAGCAAAGCAAACAGACAACCTTCAAAATGGGAGAAGATTTTTGCAGGTTATGCTTCTGACAAAAGTCTGATAACTAGAATCTACAGAGAACTCAAACTAATCAATAAGAAAAGAATAAACAACCCCATTTCTATGTGGGCAAGAGACTTGAACAGAAACTTCTCTGATGAAGACAGGCATGGTCTATGAACACATGAAAAAATGCTCAGCATCTTTAATCATCAAAGAAATGCAAATCAAAACCACTTTGAGATATCATCTAACTCCTGTAAGATTAGCCCACATCACAAAATCCCCAAACTACAGATGGTGGCATGAATATGGAGAGAAGGGAACACTTCTACACTGCTGGTGGGAATGCAAGCTAATACCACCTTTTTGGAAAGAAGTTTGGAGAACACTCAAGGAACTAAAAGTAGACATAATGTTCAATCCTGCAATTCCTCTACTAGGTATATACTCAGATGATCAAAAATCATTTTACAACAAAGACATTTGCACCAGAATGTTTATTGCAGCCCAATTCATAATAGCCAACACATGGAAACAGCCCAAGTGCCCATCAACCCATGAATGGATTAACAAATTGTGGTATATGTATACCACGGAATACTATGCAGCCATAAAAAAGACAGAGACTTCACATCTTTTGTGTTTACCTGGATGGAGCTGGAACATATTCTTCTTAGTAAAGTATCTCAAGAATGGGAAAAAAAGTATCCAATGTACTCAATACTACTATGAAATCAGTATATAATCACCTACACACTCATATGAATGGCAAAACATAACTATAGTCCAGAAAGCAGAAGGGAAGAGGAGAGAGAGGAGAAGAGAGGGGGATACGGGAGGAGGGAGGGTATTTGGGGGGACCTCACCTAATGTGCATGATGCAATAGTACATTTCAAAACTATTTAAAAATGAGTGTAATTGTGATGAATGTGTTACTTAGTTCAATGTAAGTATTTCACATTGTGTATCAAAGCAGTACCCTGAACCCCATAAATGCATTAATGTATTTATGGGGTACAGGGTACTGCTTTTTTTTATTTTTTAATAAAAAATAATTTAAAAATTTAAAAATTAAAAATAAAAATAAACACTGTTTCTATGAAAAAAATAAAAGTAATATATCATATCCTATAATCCACTGAATAAAATAGACATTCAGAAGTCTATACTTATTAAATCAATAAATACAAGAGAATGGAAAGTGCTTCTTCATAGTAGAATGCTAACTAATAAATGTAAGAAAAACAATAGAAACAAAAAAAATCACCCTTCTATAACCATCAGAGTAATTGATTCAGGCAGGAATTATCAATGGCTGTGGAAAGTAGAGTAAATGTATGAAGAGTAATAGTGTATTGACATAGTGTCAAACATTTTCCCAGCAGATTACTCATAAATTACAAACGAGAAATTAGTTATTTCTAGTAAAGAAACCTGACAAACATCAAGGGATTAGAGTTAATATCACCAGTAATGAGGCGGACTCACATAATGAATGTGCCCCCCGGATGAGTCACTCATGTAGTTTTTACCCAAAATGTGTAACCTGAACATGACCATGAAAAAACCTCAGACAAAACCACTGAGGGACAGTGAGGAATAGTCTACCAAATACCTGGCCAATAATTGCTTAAAATCAACTGAAACAAACTGGTCAGCATACGGAGGTGGTCAACATAAGCACCTGGGCCTACCGCACTGATATGTACATGTGGTCTATGAAAATTGGGTCAACCTAAGGAGATGGTCAGTGTAGGGAGGTGGTCAGCTATGGAGGTTCTACTATAATATGTTAAATTGGATTCCAGCTTGGTTGGTATTCACCCACATCTCTAATCTCCAGGAAAGAAGTACACTGACCTCATGCCATATTTGCTGGGGTAAGGCCATGGGACCAAATTCAGGAAAGGGATGTTAGTGGATAAGTAGAAGTTTAAAGCTCTACTGTCTTTTTTAGTTCTGTTTACCTTTCTGCCATCATTTCATGAAAAACATGTTTTGGGTAAAACATGTTGCTGGTTCAAGGAGAATGAGGGATATATGGATCAGGCCTGAACCTAACACACAGCTTAAAGCCAAGCCCAGCTGAACCCAGCCTAGATCAGCCAACCCACAGCTACATGTTATTAGATGCTACTGACTTAAGGGTCATTTGTTATACAACATTATAGCAGCAGTAGATGACTGATGAAACTAATGTGTCTAAGGCAATAAGAATTGGAGGCAGGAAGCTCAACCAATCATGTTGTGGTATCTCACACCAGGCCTGTGTCAAAGAGCATTTTCAAATATGCATAGCCTTATTGCTCCTAATGGTGATGCACAACTCTGAAAACTCCTCACGTACTCCTGAATCACTGACTAAAAATGATTATTGGGTGGTGCCTGTGGCTCAAGGAGTAGGGCACTGGCCCCATACACTGGAAGTGGCGCATTCAAACACAGCCCCAGCAGAAAACTGCAACAACAACAAAAAATGATTATTGAATAAAATGCAAGTGTATTTCATTTTCATTTTTTAACAGTTGATAATCACAGCAGATTTAATTAACTTTTCTGTTTACCAGCCTGGTCAAATGGTACACCATTTTTCAACTTCAATAATTATTAGAAATATTCACTATACATGGATGTTAAGTGGCATGAAGTGGCAGCATTGCTTGAATAATTGTCGGTCTCTAATGTCAGATAGAAAAATCAATTCTGTAAAAATTAGGATGAATTTTCTAGCAGTGGTTTTTATTTATCTGTGCCCTAAGATAAAAGAGAATAAATTTCCTTGGATATTTTGATTCTCTAGTCTTAATCTTCTTCAGAAAACAAGCTGAAAAGAATACACCTCTTCTCAAATTTTAGATCAGAAGCAAATTTCAAATTTAAGTCTAAAGATAAGTTGTTAATTTTTCCTAATTACTAAAGATATTCTTATATTTTGTTCAAATATTCCAAACATTTTCTCTAATAATAAATACATTTTTTTCAACCAAGGAGTCTTTTCTTTAATATTACATTTACCTGAAGTGCAAAAACTAGACATCTAGGATTGGAGCACAATGGTTATGACTTGATTTTTAGCTACCGATTCAGTTATGCAGTGGTACCTGGATCATTCAATAGATTTACTTTGAGCAAATTTCTGATAAAAGAAATGGTCACTGTTAATTCTTAGGGGACAATGCTCTCAACAGTTATTCAAAAAAGACTCAACTATCTGCTTTATTGACTCAGGCACAGTGAAAGGTAGAGAAAGGCCACCAGGAGGACAGCTGGGGATTAGTATCAAGAGCCTTAAAAATATGGATTCTGAGACCAGCTTGAGTGAGATCCTGCCACCAATGGTGCATAATGCAAGGGTACATGCCAGATATATTAGGATACAGTATAAATGCCTTTTTTTTTGCATTTTGGCCAGGGCTAGGTTTGAACCCGCCTCCTCTGGCATATGGGGCAGGTGCCCTACTCCTTTGAGCCACAGGTGCCGCCCTAGAGTATAAATGTCTTAACACAATAACTAAGTAAATGGGATGAGGTATGTATTAAATAAATAAATAAACAAATAATAATAATAAAAAGAGATCCTGACTCTAAAAAATGTTATGTTGTTGTTAGCTAGGCATAGCGATGCACACTTACAGCCACCCAGGAGGCTGAGGTGGGAGGATTGCTTGAGTCCAGGAGTTCAAGCCTGCAGTGAGTTTTGATCACACCACTGCACTCCAGCCTCGGCAATAGAGTGAGATTCCCTCTCTAATAAAATAAAGAAGTAAATGAAGATTTTCCAAAGCAAACAGAATATTTTTCAAATGGAAGAACTATGAAGTTAATGCTCAGTCAGTAATATGCCATTGCAGATATGCATGGGGTGGGAAATCGTATGCGATGAGAATTGGTTTTCTGACACCTTTTAAACCTTCAACAAAAATACATAAATGTGAACTCCCTTAAAACACAACCTTGTTTTCTAATGATAGAGTTTTTACCCTCTTGTACAAGAGAGGTAGATTATTTTCAGAAAATACAGTTAAAAATAGCTCTAGCAATGTTGTCTACTACGCTGAAAATGCTCTTTTTTCCTTCATATTCTTATTAAAGAGAAAAGGCAAAAGGAGTGTGAAATAAAGGGTGAAAAAACAGACATTCTTTCTAAAAGAAGAGCATGCAAAAGCTCTTCCCCTGGCTTATGAAAAAGCCAATAGATCAGATATTTGAGCTAATTTCATAATAAGGAAGCTTTAGTAAGTGACTAAAACAGATGTGATTTCTTGTAGGGGTAGATGGTATAGTCTACTCTTCTGCTCTCATAAAAAGTAGATGTTTTCTGCACCTCAGCTGGATAAAAGGGACCCCTGTTCAAAAGACTGAAACAAAGTGATTGATCAGGGGCTGGGAAATTCTAAAGCAGGATGTTCCACTGCTTCTCATTCTTACGTGTCCTTATAGCATGTCCAAGGATCTTAGATTAAAAAAAATAAATAAGTAAAGGAATAATGTCAGCAACTTTGATGTAATGACAAAGCTCTGATCCTATCACATGGCTTTTAGTTTTTTCCCAGTAAGACTCAGGTCATTTTTATTTTTATTTCGGAAAGGAAGTTAATACCTGATTTTACAGCCATTGCGTGGAATGTGGAAACTTTAAATGAGATGTAAACCATATCGGAAGTGGCGAGGCAGCAAATTTGCATCTGCAGACTACCCTCTGAAGCAAGACAAGGGTCTCATTAAAAACACAGAAGACGCATAAATTATCCCACCAGGGTGTGAAATTATTAGAAAAAAATTCATCAACAAACCAGTGGAACTAATGTTATGCAGATTAATTTCAAAGTCCTTTGACATCAAAGAAGCCATTCAAACATGTCTATGAGGAAGAATCCATTATGCCATCTGGTATTCAGATTTCTAATTGCAAACCAATTGGTAACACGAATTAATCTTTTTAGTGGAAATAATCTTGTATGGCTGATAAATAACAAAGCATGAGATAGTAGTTACACATGTAACACAGAAAATAGACTCCCATATATAATGTTCTGGTTATACTAAATCATAGTTACCTGCAAAACAATATACATGAAATGTGACTTGATGGACATTTGAGCACGGCAATAAATACTGCATATTACATTTGTTATAATGTTATTAATATATGTCGGTTGAACACCTGTCCTGAACATTTTAAAGATTCTTTTTCTTTTTTCTTTTTTTCTTTAACAGTCTTGCTCTTTTACTCCTGGTAGAGTGCAGTAGTATCACTGTAGCTCACTGCAACCTCCAGCTCCTGGGCTCAAGCAATTCTCCTGCCTCAGCCCCCTGAGTAGCTGGGACTATAGGTGCACCACCATGCCCAGCTAATTTTGTTGTTTTTAGTAGAGACAGGGTCTCACTCTTACTAAAGCTGGTCTCAAACTCCTGAGCTCAAGGGATCCTCCTACCTCCACCTCCCAGGGTGCTAGGACTACAGGTGTAGCCACTGCACCTGGCCACCTTTTTTTTTTTGAGTCCGGATTGTAAAGTGCTGAGACACTGTGCTCCACTTGTTTGAAGAAGCTAAATGGGCATCTGAGAACAGGTGCTGTTCTCTGAGCACTTAGTCTGTGCTGGGCAGTAGGCTTGGATGGCAGAGCCAGGGTTTGAACAAAGCAGTCTTACTCCATAGCTCATTCCTATAACAAAAATGCTTTAGTGCCTCCCAAACACACACTTAGAGAGTATGATTTCAGAACTTCCCTTGCACCACCCCACCCCCAGTCCCCTCACAGTCATTGACTCTAGTGTCAGTGACTTTGAAGTCTTTTTTGCCATGTCTGTGCCCTAAGAGACTGCTGGACCTGGGGTAGGAAAAGCAGCACAGTGCTGGAGGATGGCTGTGCAGACCGTCTACCTCCTAGTTTTGCTCCTCGTGGTTAAGGGGCGGGCACTGTGTCTAGAACTTGGAAGTACAGCCATTGACACTCTACCAGGGAGATTCAAACCAGCTTCTCCCCTCTGAGCCAACTGAAGAAGAAACCACATCCCCTTCCACATTCCCTGGCTGCCAAGGGTGGTAGCACCTATTTCCAGGAGAGGGTAAGGCCTTCCAGTGATGTAAGCATGGGGTGTTCAGACATCTACAGAGATCCAGTGCACCTTACCTTTCCTACCTCCACATTCCCAGTGCCACAATCTACTCATCACCTAAGTGCCATCATCTCCCTTTCTGAAAGAAAGGTGGACATAGATAAATAAAACACCTCTCTGATGTATTGGAGCTGGTTTGTCAACCGTGTTCCTGCCACTGATTATTTAATTACCAAGCAGAACATCACCTAAACTCAAAATTCAAGAGATTGGCTTCAAAAACCAGCTGATATAACAGATAGGACACTGAAAGTCAGACTGAAGCAGCTGGATTACTCTGCACGATGCCAAAAGAGCTTCCTTATCACTGCCTTGCTAAAAGTGAGTTCATATCAAACATCAAATTCTCTCTAGCCAGAGTAGGTGGCAGCCTAAGTGATCATTACTAATGCCTAAAGTTCCTTAACTGGAAAAAGTCTTTCATGCATCCATTAGAGAAAGGTTTGAAATGCAATCCACCTCAGCCAGTGATACCGTGATTTAGTTCTATGCTAAGTATAAATTACTTGTAGCTCACCATATACCAAGAAAGAAGGGAAGACAAGAGAGAAATTTGGTGCCTACAGAGGATGGAGGAGGAGAATATTCTACCAGACAATTTCTTGAATAATTTCTTAAAATGACTCTCTTATTAAATGTAGGCTCAGTAAACACTTTTTGAGTAAATGAAAATTGAATGAAAAAAAGAAGATAGGGAAAGCAGGAAAGGAAAATGAGAACTAATTCCATTTACTTCTTTATTTTACAAAGGGTAGTTAAATGGTACTTTGAGAACAAATTAGTAATAGAAAGGAACTTTCTCCACATGAGGAAATGTATCTCTGAAAAACTCACAGCATCACACTTAATGGAGAAAAATTGAAAGCTTTGCCCCCCCAAACTGGCAATGAGACAAAGGTGTTTTCCTTTATTATTTTTATTCAACATTATACTGGAGCCTCTAGCCAGAGCACTTAGGCAAAGAAAAAAATGAAAGACATCAGATTGGAAAACAAGAAGTAAAACAATCTCTATTTGCAGATGGCACGATCTCATATGTAGGAAATTCAAAAAAATCCACTAAAAAACTATTAGAACGAATAAATAAGTTTAGCAATATGTCAGGATACAAAAATCAATTTTATTTCTATACAATAGCAAGGAAAAATCCAAAAATAAATCAAGAAAACAATTCTATGTACAATAACATAGAAAAAAATACTCAGGAATAAATTTAGTAAGTATAAAAGTAAACTATAAGACATTATTGTGACTCGGCGCCTGTGGCTCAATTGGCTAAGGTGCCAGCCACGTACACCTAAGGTGGCGGGTTCGAATCCAGCCTGGGCCCGCCAAACAACAATGATGACTGCAACCAAAAAATGGCTGGGCGTTGTGGCGGGCACCTGTGGTCCCAGCTACTTGGGAGGCAGAGGCAGGAGACTCACTTGAGCCCAGGAGTTGGAGGTTGCTATAAGCTGTGATGCCATGGCACTCTACCCAGGGGGACAGCTTGAGGCTCCGTCTCAAAAAAAAAAAGACATTATTGCAATTAAAGAAGATCTAAATAATGAAAAGACATCCTATGTTTGTAGATCAAAGCTTATAAAAGTAAGATGATTATACTCCCAAATTGAAATACGTATTCAGTGCAATCCATATCAAAATTTTGGTATGGATTGCACTGAATACATAGCTGGAGCACCAGGGCGATAAAGTAAGACTCTGACTCTAAAAAAAAAAAAATCCCAGCTGGATATTTTGTAGGAACTGACAAAAATGATCCTAAAATTTACATGGAAGTTTAAGAGACCCCAAATAGCTAAACAATGATGAAAAAGAAGAACAAAGTTGAAGGACAAACACCTTGTGATTTGAAAGCTTACAACAGAGCTGCAGTAATCAAGACATAGTACTGGCATAAGGATGGACATATAGATCAATGGAATAGGACTGAAGTCCAGAAATAACCTCATACATATATGGTCAATTGATTTTCAACAAGAATTCTAGGTCAATTCAATGAGGAAAAAATAGTCTTGAATATTCACAAGCAGAAAAGTGAAGTTGAGTACCTACCTCATACTACATGTGCAAATTAATTTAAAATTAATCAGACTGGCTCAGCACCTGTAGCACAGTGGTTACTGTGCCAGCCACATGCACTGAGGGTGGCATGTTCGAACCTGGCCCCAGCCAGCTAAAACAATTACAACTGCCACAACAACAACAAATAACTGGGCATCATAGCAGGCACCTGTAGTCCCAGCTACCTGGGAGGCTGAGACAAGAGAATTGCTTAAGCCCAAGAGTGTGAGGTTGCAGTGAGCTGTGATGCCACAGCACTCTAACAAGGGTGACATAGTGAGCCTCTCTCACCTGCAAAGAGCTGATAACTAAAATCTATAGAGAACTCAAACTAATCAACAAGAAAAGAACAAACAATTCCTTTTGTAAGTGGGCAGGAGCCATGAATAGAATCTTCTCTGAAGACAACAGATGATTGGCCAACAAACACATGAAAAAATGCTCATTGTCCCTAATCATCAGAGAAATACAAATCAAAACCACCCTGAGATATCACCCAACCCCAATGAGAATGGTCCACATCACAAAGTCCCAAAGCTGCAGATGCTGGAAAGATGGGAACACTTTTACACTGCTGGTGGGATTGCAAACTAAGACAACCTCTATGGAAAAACATATGGAGAATTCTCAAAGAGCTAAAAGTTGACCTTCCATTTGATCCTGCAATCTCATTACTAGGTATCTACCAAGAAGAACAAAAATTATTTTACCATAAGGACATTTGCACTAGAATGTCTATTGGAGCTAAATTTAGCCAAGACATGGAATCAACCCAAGTGCTCACCAACCCATGAATGAATTAATAAACTGTGGTATGTGTATACCATGGAATACTATTCAGCCATAAAAAGATAGAAACTTTTCATTGTTTATATTTACCTAGATGGAGTTGAAGAACATTCTTAGTTAAGTACCACAATAATGGAAAAGTAAGTGTCCAAGTGTGCACAGTACTAATATGAAACCAATAGATAAATAGCTACACCCAAATAGCTATACCCCCAAAGGAGAGAAAAACAACATTAGAGAAAAACAAGTGGGGGCAGAGCAGGAGGGCTAGGAGAGAGGGGAGGAGGAAGAGATTGGGAAGCTCTCACATAAGAGGCACAATGTAAGGGTATACACAACCCTGGTTGAAGAGCTCAACTACAACTTGATCTTTACCCAACAAATCCAAACAATGTAGCTTAATCATTTGTACCCTTAGATTAATCTGAAATTTAAAAAAATTAAAAACTAAATTAAATCAATCAGATCTTAATGTGAAAGCTAAAACTCCCAAAGAAAACATATAAGTAAACTTTTTTTTCCTTAGATTAGCGAATGATTTCTCAGATACAAAGCAAAAGCATAAGCAATAAAAGCACACAAAAAAAATTGGGCTACATCAAAATTTAAAACTTCATTCTTCAATGAACATTATCAAGAAAGTGAAAGGAAGGTGGCACAAGGGTAGTGAGTTTGAAACTGGCTCCAGCCAAACTGCAACAAAAAAATACCCAGGCATTGTGGTGGGCGCCTGTAGTCCTAGCTACTCGGGAGGCTGAGGCAAGAGTACAGCCTAAGCCCAAGAGATGGAGGTTGCTGTGAGCTGTGACACCTCAGTGCTCTATCTAGGGCGACAGAGTAAGACTCTGTCTCAAAAAGAAAGTGAAAGGACAACGTACAGAATGAGAGAAAATATTTAGAAACCATATATATGACAAGGGACTTGTATCCCAATTATAAAAAGAACACTTAGAAATTAGCAACAAAAAGACATGTGAACCAATTTAAAAATAGGTAAAATATTTAAGTAGACATTTCTCTAAAGAAAATATACAAATAGCCAAGAAATACATGAGAAGATGCTCAATGTCATTAATCAAGGGAAATGCAAACCCAAACCACAATGAGATACCATTTCATACACCAGGTTGGCTAAAATAAAAAAGCCAGGTAATACAATTTAAGGTGACCAGATGTCCCGCTTTTGGTGGGACAGTCCCAATTTTTGACAATTTGTCCTGCATCCTGCAGCATTTTTAAAAAGTCCTGATTTTTGGAAAGAATGCATGACAAGGTAGGGAATGGCAGGAGAACAGGAAGGGAATATACGGTTTTTGGCTGCCATGTGGCTATTTCACCAGGATATGAGTTTTATATTATTTTTGTTAATTTTATAATGTCAAACTTTAATAATAACAAATAATTATTGAGAACTGATTATCGAGAACTGCTTATCAAAGTTCGTATTGTTGATTAGTTGTTAGAATTCGACCACTATTGTTTGGACTTAATGAACAATGACATTTTTTGGCATTGGCAATGACGAAAACGTTTTGTAACTGTCTCTCAGACCATACACATTGTACTCATGCTAGTGCAAGTTAAACAAGTGATGTCAACAAATCAGCTATTCAGATAATTTAGGTAAGTAATTTATTTATTTATTCCATGAATTTAGCAGATAGTACTCGTATTATTTATATTTTATAGTGGTGGCAAAAAATCTAGCGCTGGCCTTGAAAGTGACACTAAGGACTTACAAGGTATCATTATTAAAAATATATATTGATAAGAAAAAGGTTAAATCTTGGGCATCAGCAAACATCACAATAGAGAACAAATGGTTAGAAATATTTCATCATTTTGAAACAAACCATGTTCCATACAATAATGCACTAAAAATTGTGGGATACACACTGTCCTTACCAGGAACTAATGCTGTGACTGAATGTGTTTTTTCTATGGTAAATAAAGTGTGGACATCAGAAAAATCACAATTAAGTGTTGAGACTTTGAAAGCCATTTTATGTGTGAAATATAATTTAACAAGTTCTTGTGAAAAATTTCATGACATTTTAAACAATGACAGCAATCTACTAAAAAATATTCACTTGAATGAGAAATATGCCAAAGAATAAAATAATACTATACATAATTTTTAATGTACTATATTTGTAAATTGTACTTACATTGAAATTAAAAAATATATATTACAATACTATTTTTGCATTCTATGAAAATTTTTGTTGCTCCATATAGAACAAATTTTTAATTAAGAACCACCCAACCCCCAGTCAATGGTGTCCTGCTTTACCAATGTTAAAATCTGGTCACCTTATAATACATGCAACAAGTATTCATGAATATGTGGAAAATTGAAACCCTCATTCTTTGCTGGTAGGAGTGTAAAATGGTGTAATTACTTTGGAAAACAGTTTGGCAATTCCTAAAAAGGTTAAATGTAGAGTTGCCTCATCACTCAACAATTCCATTCCTAGGTACCCAAGGGACTTGAAAACATGTTTACATAAAAACTTCCATGCAAATGTTAACAGCAGTATTACTCATAATCCCCCAGAAGTGGAAAATGTGAGGTTCTTTAGTGGAATATTGTTTGCCACTGAAAGAAGAAAAAGCAGTGATATACCCTACAATAAAAATTAACATTGGAAACATTTTGCTAAGTCAAAGGAGGCTGTCATATACACTCACAAATTATATGATTCCATTTACATAAAATGTGCAGAATTTACAAATCCGTAGGAACAGAAAGTAGATTAGTGGTTGTCTGGTGCTGAGGCAGTGGGTAGGGAGAGGGAATGGAGAATTACTGTTAATATATATAGGGTTTCTTTTAAGGGTGATGAAAATGTGCTAAAATTAGGTTGTGGGTCTAAAATTACTCATGGCTGTGAGCATACTAAAACACATTGTGAACTTCAGATGGGTAGATTTTATGGTATATGAAATATATGTTAGTGAATCCTTTTTTAAAACATACTTTAGCATGGGATCTATTAAGGAAAAAATAAACCAACCTATCATAGGAGTTGATTCTCAAATTGGTTATTTTAACGGTCACTGTGAGCTGACTCACCAGCAATCTTGTTTTCCTTCTGTTCCTGGGAGTAGAATCCCACTTTTATTCAGTTTGAAGGCAATGGTGTGCCTGACCAGATGATGAGTTTTGATTAACCTAACTCCAAACTCACCATGGCATCATCATTCACCTTTGACAGTGGTTGGGTTAGGGGTAGCTGTCAGGTGACTCAGTCCTGCCATTGACACACAAGAGAAGACTTCAGCTAAGAGTCTTAACAGGCTAAAATATCTTGGGTAAAAAAGAAAGATCCCTCTATTCTCAGCTTCTAGACTTTATTTTGTGAGGAAGTGATGCTTGGGAGTGCATCGGTCATGTGATACCACGACATCAGAGACACTACTTCAGAACTGCATTTCTGGAACCACCTGCTTCCAGACTGCTCATGAGATTCATTAATAAACCCCATTATTTAAATCACATTCTATCAGATATGCTGTTTATTGCAGCTAAAAACCTCCTAGTTGATACATTTTCTCTCTCTCTCTCTCTTTTTTGAGACTAAATGGGCACATTTCTGAATTCTGATAAAATTACACACTCACCCTAGATCAGTCATTTTCAACAGGGGTGACATGAGATGATCTTAGGTGTGCTATATTTTTAAAGATAATTGATTAAATGATTTTTGAAAGACATTTAAAGCACAGTAAGTATATTTTTTTACTTTTTTTTTTTTTTGGATCAACATAATTTAAGTGTGCCCTGGAGGTTTAACACTTGGTTCAAGAGTGCCATAAGATAAAAAAGTTTTAAAAACACTGACCCTCAAGCAACGTTCCTTTTTAGAAGGTGAGATAAAATTGATCAGAAGACAGGCCTCACACTAGTCAAAGGTATACAAGAAGCATGTTCTCCATAGGAGAAGCAGCCTTCTTTATGTAAGTGGAGAGGAGGGCCGCCCAGCCTTTGTCGGGAAGCAAAGGTACTCATGCCTATCATCCGTCAAGGATGCCAGATAAGCGTTAAGTGAGGCCTGAACAACAAAGGTCAGAAAATTCTAAATTCTAAGTCTTTTAATTCTCACACAAAAAGTTCTAAGACCATGGACTCATTTTCCTACAGAAGAGAAAATGAAGGCATCCTGCTTCCAAATATGTTAATATTTTATTACTTTGTCAGCTTGGGCTCAAGCTAACCATCAGAAACCATCTCTTCATTGGGTTTGCATAATTCCTTGTGAAAATCTGAACAAAATCTGAGCATTCACCATTTAGGGTAATTTGATAAACTATTCTAGATGTGAAAAAGAAACATACCATGCTAGATAAGCAGACATAATAGTTCTCTAGACAAATTACCATTTTTCTTCTTTACATTGTTTATCTTTTTAGTTTTGTTTTGTTTTTGAGACAGAGTCTCATTTTGTGGCCCTGGGTAAAGTGCCGTGGTGTCATAGCTCACAACAACCTCAAACTCTTGGGCTCAAGCAATCCTCTTGCTTCAGCCTCCCAGGTAGCTGGGACTACAGGCACCAACCACAACTCTTAGCTAATTAAATTGCTTACCTTAATAGAAACGGGAAAATGTGTGAAAATACCTACAATTGTTAATGCTACGATGAAATGGTGACATTAAACCTGTTGGCTTAGGATTTACCCTTGTCTCACAATTGTTATATAATTCTTTGTGTATAATTGTTGAAAAAGCTGACCTAAATAAATGCCAAATTTAGCCATGAAATAATAAGACAAACTCACATCTTATTTGTGGTACAATTAATGCCACAAAGGCAGGTTTAACTGCCACTGTTGTTTAATGTTCATATTTTATGGTCAAAAATAGTTGAATAATCCACTTCAAAATGGTGATTTGAGTTCCATGTATACACTTATTAGTGAAACAATTAAACCTGATGAAAATTATTTTTAAAAAAACAAAATTGCCATTAAAATTCTTGGGAACTTTTCATAAGGAAATAAAGAACCACAAACATATCCATTGCATCTACTAAATAGTGGTAAGTATAGGAAGAAGCTATGGCACTTAAGTCACTATCTGCTCCTTATGTCTAGTCTGGAAACTCTATTCCCAGTAGCTGTGGCCAAGAAGATGGAGCTTACTCTCTTCTCAGCTCCCAGTAGATGGCTATGATATCTCCCAGGGAGGGGTTAGCTGCCAGGATTTCACATGTTGCCCACAGGTCTGTACTAAAAAGACTGAATTCCGAGTATGACCAAGAGGTCAGAGGCTCCTTTTTGTAATTAGGGGAGAGAGGTTCTAACCCAAGTGCAACAGGCTGAGAACACAAGAGCTCCAACTGTCCTCACCCCAGTTTGCTCAGGGGTAATAGTTCTACTCTAAGAAATGCCATCTGAGTAGATGAGAGGCTAGCACCTCCACCCAGCATCTTACTTCTAAAGCAGAAAAGAAGAGAGAGAAAACCATCTCTGCCTCTGCCTTCAGCTCTGGAGCCATAGCCCAGAAATTTTGTCAAGGAGAAGAGACAGGCTAAGAAACAAAGCTCTGAAACATTCCCCCAAAGAACTAATTATATTAGAAACAGAGGATGGGGAAGTTCAAGCCTAACGGTATTTCTCAAAATCAGTGGAGATTTTGGTCATAAGCAATTAAGAGGAGGCTGATAACTTCATAATAAAGAAAACCTCAATGATAGGCCAGCTATTTCCCAGAGAAAATCAGGGAAAGAGGCAGTTAATAACACTACTCTTGGGGTCAGAGCAAACTTCAAAGACTTGGCCTCAAAATTACCCCTGAAAAGAGGTCCAAATTTAATTGGATTTGACTGTGGAGCAATTTATGCCTCAAGGGGTTGTCAAAACAGTAGAGTAATCAGCCAGCTATTACTGGAGTCTAGAAACTGGATGTGATACCAACAGAGACAGACAGTTTAACTGAGCAATCAGGAGAAATGACAGTCACAGAAAGCCCTTTGAAAACTACTGTCATCCCAGGGTGACTATGTACCTGCCCAAGGCTGTACTCCCTGACATCAGAGGCTTCTCACTGTAGGGAAAGTAGATTTCACTAAAAAGGTTCCGCCAAGACACTAAAGAAATAAATAAGCAACTGGCAACAATAAGCCCTGGAGTTGCAAGGAATTAGTATCTATAATTTATTCAAGATATTACCTAACAATCTCATTTTCAATAAGAAACGATGATGTGTGAAGAAATAAGAAAGTATGACCCATACATGGGGGGTTGGGGGAAGGGTAGGGGGAAGCAAGAAACAGAAACTGTCTATGAGAGGATTTAGACATCACACATGACAAAGACCTCAAAACTGTCATTAGAAATATGCTCAAAGAGCTAAAGGAAACCATGTTTAAAGAATTAAAAGAATGTATGATGATAATGTCTCATGAAACAGAGAAAAATTTATGAAAAAGGCCAAAGTAGATTTGAACTGATAGAAGAAAAAACATTAGTGAATTTAAGAACAAATCAATAGTGATTATGAAATCTGAAGAAAAAGAATAAATAAAAATGAACAAAAAAATTTGGGACACTAACAAGCATGTAAGGGGTGCATGAAAATGAGAGAAGAGGATAAAAAGAGGATAAATATTTTTAAATGGCTGGAAATCTCCCATATTGGGTGAAAAACATCAATCTATACATGTAAGAAACTCACTGAACTCCTCGTAGGATAAACACACACAGACCTATACCCAGACAGACGTATCATAGTAAAAATGTTGAAAGACAAAGAGAAAAATCTTGAAACCAGCAAGAGAAAAATGGCATATAAGGGAACTCCAAATGCTTAACAACTGACTTACTGTAAACAAGGGAATTCAGGCCACGCCTGTAACCCCAGCACTGTGGGAGCCTGAGGGAGGAGTCCAGGAGATTGAAATCAGTCTGGGCAACAATGAGAGATGCTATCTCTACAAATATGTTTTTTTTTTTTTAATTACCCAGGCGTAGTCCCATGAACTTATAGTCCCAGCTTCCTGGGAGGCTGAGGAAGCAGGATCATTTAAGCACAAGAATTCAAGGTTCCTGTGAGCTATGTTTGTGCCACTACACTCCAACCTGAGCAAGTGAGACAAAGCAAGACTCTGTCTCTGTTAAAAAAAGAAAACCATGAACAAGGGAATCCAGAAAGTAGAGGATTCAAAGTGCTAAACAAAAAAATTCTGTTAGCCAAGTATATAGTATCCAGCAAACTATCTTACAAAATTGAAGGAAAAAATAAAGACATTCTCAAATAAACAATGAGATAATCCATTACTAACAGAAATGTTAAAAGAAGTTCTTCAGGCTAAAAGAAAGCGACCCTTGGTGGTAATTTCAATATCCCCTGTTGCCGTAAGGGTCTTGAGGAAAAGTGGTATCACAGAGAATAAGCATGCTTATTGAAATTGTGTTTTAAATAAAGGTGACCATCTGCTCACTCAGGCAAAATGGCGAGCTTTCTTTATTTACCGTTGGTTTATATAGGGAATCCTGTGCATGCGCACTATACAGCAATGACCTCATTAACATTCATTACAATCCCTCTGCACATGTGCATTGGACATCAGTGACTTCATTAATCTATTTAGACATCTTATAACCATCTGCCCTTAAGTAGCTCCTCCCTGGTAATCTGATAATCCACCCAACATACACCTTTAAGCGTAACCCTTTCAACATAATCTGATTTAATATAACTTAATGAAGAACACGTTGTCAGTATTACTTACTTTGTTCTTATCTGATGAAGCCTGAGGCTACCCGGGAAAGAGACGATTTGAATGTCTGTTCTACTGACCATGCCATTTGGAGGCAGTTACTTCGAATCTTTATGCAAAGCATAGAGAAACTTCTTGGGCATACAGGAATTTGTGTGTAAACCTCTGCTCCCATGTAGGCCTTAAGTCAGGGGGGTTTTGCTGGAGCCTTTTAAAAGGAATTCTCAGGCTGGACTTCTCGAAAGCCTTTCACGAG
>CAUYQV010097687.1:0-10336 GCA_963574575.1 Galagoides demidoff
AGTTCTTAATGGTAATTGTTTCCATTGTGGTGCTTGCGCCCCGGTTTTTTAACCCTGTTTACCAGTCACCCCCCCCCCCCCCCCCCCCGCCCAACAAACGTCAATTCAGAACAAACAAGCATTTTTTCATTCCATTTTTCTCATATCACAGTGGACTCTGTAATAGACACACGCATTCTCTTTTATTTCCCTTTTAAAAACTTTTTTAGTGTATCTGCTAGAAAAATTTGACACATGCATTCTTAAAAGTCAGATTTCCCACTTAACTGAGGAGGGAAACGAGATGTTTGGTGATGCCTTTAAACCACTAAAATGTGAACGGCTGGGAACATCTCGTATGCTGATACTGGAAACTGAGAAGCTCATTGTGCCACATTTCACTTGAGAGTTTCTCCTCATCCTTTACCAGGATCAGATCCATGACTGTGACTTCAGCAAGCAGGCGTGATATACTTAACCTGCTTCTGCTGCTCCTTCATATGGCATCTCCTCGGCTTATAATATCTCTCCTTGCTCCTTTGCTAAGGATCAGTTTCTTGGACCCAACATTATTGATGACTTACTATGGGCCTGCCATTGCTTTACATATCTTGTATATATGGACTCCTTTTATCCTCTCCAATCTAACCATAAGAGTCCCAACCTAGTCCTGCACACTCAATGACTTACCTGGAAAGTGTTCAGGACACTGAGCAACACATACTAACTGCTATGGAGGTGTCTGTGGCACAATCATAAGAAACATTTGTTATGCTAACTCTAGATGAGGCAGTGGAATCAGGAGTGGATTAAGTAACTCCCAGGGATCACAGCTAATCAATGATGTTGTTGGACTTTTTAAGTACAATGGGACTACAAAACCTACATTCTTTGCTAGTCTTAACTACCAAGTTCAAACACTTCTCAAAGATGTACTTGGATTGACTGCATGTTCAACAACTTGGTCCTAGACACAGCTTTCAAGATTTCCTGAATTGACATTGCAAACCATATTCTGTCACACAGTTACCTCCCACGGGGACCCTCTTTTCTGATCTATATAGGGCAGATCATACTACATGTATGGCTGGTTATAAAGATGATGGCTTAGAGGTAGGACGTAAGCGATAACATTTTAATGCTAAAATTTTTACAGAAATCCATTGAGTATTTTAGTCTTAAAGATACAACTATCCACCCAGTTTAATGATCCTTTCATTCTTGTATTTCTGACTGGATGATACCCTGGTACCTGTGTAGTGGCTGTTCTTTCTGTGCTTACCATTCCCCAAACGATTCCTAAAACAATGCCCTGTTGTCATGTGTGTAAAATGAATACTTGTTTACAGTAAAAATAAAATGTTTACAGACAGAGATGAGGGTTTGTGCCCCAGCTCTGCTACTGTGCATGGCACTAGCTGTGAGATCTGGGAAAAGTTACTTAATCTTTATGGACCTCAGTTGCCTTAGCTTTCAAATGGAAATTCCTGTGTCTATTTAATAAATTTGTAGGGAGGAATTAAATTCTAAAAAAGTTGGCACAAAGTAAGTGGCATGGAGTAAGCCTGTGGATTGTTCTGTAGGTTTCCTACAAGGAAGTGACGTATAAATTAAAAGCCAATAAACCTTAACTGCAACTTTATTTCGTGCCCTGACAGCCACGTTCAAAAAAGAGCTCACAAGGCTTCTAGATCAAGATGTTGAGTTTTCTTTGCATTTTTTAATTTTCGTAATACTAACACAAGAACATATTTTCATTGTTTATATACACATTTACTGTGAAAGGCAGTAAGCATAAGAGAAAATTCTAAAGTAGCACTGAGAAATGAAGTTGAAAATTAAAAAAAAAAAAATCACTCCCTAGGAGTAATTAGTAGCCAGATAACACTTCCAAGACTTTTCAGATGGCAGCTTCTTCCAAACTGTATACTCTGCAGCATTTGGTATTTTGAAAATCTCTGGATGTTCTTGGCCGGAGAACAGCCACTTCTGGATGGAGCCTCCCGAGAAGAAGCTTTCTGCCTCTCACTTCTGAGGGTGATGCTAAAGGTCAATATTGCCTGAAGTGGAATGTGCCAGGACTGAGTTCCAGAATGGTTCTTCATACCCCAGATAGGCTCAAGAGTCAGTTGGACCGAGAATGGGTTACTGATAATCTGTATTACGGTGACGCACTTTTTAAAAGCGTATGTTTATTCCTAAAGGCACCGTCCCAAGTCTGTCTTCATGTTTGGTGCATTTATCATATTTCTGTATATGTGTACGTCCTTGCCCTAGAATCTTAACCACTATATTATGCCACAAAACACCGACTTTCTGTCAATCCTGCTTCCCTTTCACAAAATTTGCAATGAATATTTATGATGCTAACCTCAATATAGGCCCTTAAAGTAAATAAACACTAGTGCTACCGTGGCTTCAAGAGGTTATCACATGGAGTAGAATTTAGATTTGCCTTGGATTTTAAAAAGTGCAGGGTAGAACTGAAGCCTTCTTTGGGGTATGATTAGAAAGGCACAGCAATAATGCTGAAGGGACGGAAAAAAATAAGGAAGGGAAAGGAAAGGGAGGGAGGAAGGAGAAAAATACAAGGACAGAAAAGGGAAGAAAAGAACAGCTTTTCTCCCAAGATAGAAGCAAGAAGCCAACTTTGAAGAAAATGCTACATTTATCCAAGTTATGTTCACTATTTGTTTAAGGCACTGGCAGCCACCCCATCTTATTAAATATTAATTTTAAAAGCCCGTCAAAGCTCGGCCTAGTCTGACCTGCCATTATAGAATTTTAAAACAAGGGAAAGAATAGCCATCCAAAAACACATTCATATCTTTGATATATTAGAAATGATCCAAGAACTTAAGCACTTAAACCACTACCGCCCTGTCTCAGAAGTCCCCAGTGAAGTTTCTACCCGTTCCTGGCTCCTGGGATTCTTGGGCGTTTATGAGAGGGGAGCTGTTTAGAGCCCCCATCATGGTCCCACGGCAGTCAAGCACCAACAACAGCCCTGCAGACTTCGGACACAGTTTCCCTTCTCTGGCTAACAATCCAGGAAATGAAGCCTGTGGTTTTGATGAAGCCGTTCCTTAAATTTTAATGTGGCATTGATCTATCTTAGGATTCCTAAAGGTTTATGGGCAAGACAGGAAGGGATGGGAAATAACAGGAGAGACGGAGAGACATACTGACCGCTTCGTTAGATAAAAATATCCCGTGAGTGTCAATGAGGATTGGTGCCTTGCGCTGAGCTGTGATGTCACTGACGATCTTGGGCTTTGCAGAGAGGTTTTCAAAGTCAACACTGAAAAGGGGATCACGTGAAGGACAGGCCTTGTCCTTACACTGCGACATGGCTCAGCAGTGCTGATGCAATGATGTGCCTCCTGGAGCTTGTGCTCTTCATCTGAGTAACCAACGGCTCCTGCTCCATGTCCAAATGAGGAATCTCAGAATAATCTTTATAGGTTCTCCCCCGGGAACACAAAACATTCCCAGCTTTCCACCAAGCCCCGTCCATTCAATGTATATATGTGCTGTCAACTCCTCCTCGCCCCTCCTTTATATCATGGCTGTTTGATTTTTTTTAGGGTGCCCATTATCTGTCTCCTAAGTTCTACTTCAATCTCTTTAACACTGAATTTTGTTTTCCAAACCCATCTGATAATATGAATCTCATTGCTTATAAACCGTTGATAACTTCCATTACCTGCAGAACAAATTTGAAATGTATTTTCGTGGCATTCAAATAACCCAAAGCTACCTGTCATCCCCGACACTCTGCCCAATCCTTCTGCTTCCTCAGCCAGGGCAGAATACTCACACTCCCAAATCACTTGGGGGTTTATGAAACTGGAGCTGTATTGATTCTTCTTGAAAAACATTTGTACTGTTGGTCATACTCTAAGACTCTCTGCCCTCTGGCTCTGAGGACTACCCCAGGCCAAGCTGGTGTCTCACTCTCTGGTCCCTCTCTAATTCTTGATGTATATCTCTATTACCTGGTGGTGATTCATTTGGGGAGTTTCATGTCTGAATGCAAAGGTAAGCTATCATATTGATTCACAGAAGCATTTAATAGTTTTATTTATTCACTTTTGAAGAAAAAATGCCTTTGAGGTATCTTCAATATCTCTCCAGAAAATATCGCAACCACATTCTGAACTTTCCTGGGAGAACGTTAAATCGGATTTCAGAGGTTTTATAATACTTTTAAAATTTTGGAATAGAGAGAGAACACACAGGTAACCTTGGGAGGAAATTACCTGAGAACAGATAATGCAGACCTTGTGAAGAACCGCTTAAAGTAAATGACTTCCCAGAAGATCGGGAGAAAGGCTCAGTGCCTGTAGCTCAAGCGGCTAAGGCGCCAACCACATACACCTGGGGGGGCGGGTTCAAATCCAGCCCGGGCCTGCCAAACAACAATGACGGCTACAAAATAGCTGGGCATTGTGGGGGCACCTGTGGTCCCAGCTACTTGGGAGGCAGAGGCAGGAGATTTGCTTGAACCCAGGAGTTGGAGGTTGCTGTGAGCTGTGATGCTACAGTACTCTACCCAGGGGGACAGCTTGAGGTTCTGTCTAAAAAAAAAAAAAAAAAAGAAGATGGGGAGGGAAATATATTGATAAAAGAAAAGAAAAAAGAGAAGAAAAGAGAAAAGAAAAGAAACCAAACTGTACAGATAGATAATCAGTCATCAACCGGGACTGTGTCTTTGCTGCGTGATATTTTTCTAAGTCTTCCTAATTTACTGTCTCTCCAGGTTTGGGATTCTTTATTCCAAATCTGCTGGAGAATAAAAGGAAACTGCTTTTGCTGAGCAAAATGAGGGAAAAAAAATAAAAAGTCCTGTTGGAGTGAAATGTAAATGATAACCCTAAAATTAGAAAAACTGGAAATTCTCAGTTTTCGTTGGGTGCTTTTTGTTCTGCAGAGGCAGTGTTCTTGGACTGAAGGCTGAGTTATTAGCATCTCCTATACCCGGACGATTTAAGTGTGTTAGATGTTCAACTAATCTAACCCCCAAGATTCTAGCTCCTGACATTATCAATCTACTAAGAACCAGGTGTTCCCATAATATGATTTCAAGGAGTCTCTATCATATTCTGTTCTCTGAAAGGCATTTCTTCAAATGGTTCTTGTTATCAAAGTCCCCCATACACCAAGGTAGCATCATATTTAAATCTGCAGGGACTTTATTGTAATCTCAGCAGTATCTGGCTGTCAGCAAGGAGGAGGCATAATGGACTATAATCATTTTGCACAGAGTAAGGACAAGTCTAGCAGAAAATATTTAATTCTAGGTGATGGCTCCTGCAGAGTCAGTAAAGGGCACGCACTAATAAGGCCCTGCGTGAAAAAAAAAGTACCGGTGACGACAAAAAGCAAGCTCAGCAGATTTGCCACCGCCTGTCAAGCTAGGAGAAAATACCAAAGGACATTACCATCAGAGTGCAAGAGATAACAGCAAGGGGGGGGATAGATCAGATGAACCAAATCACACCTCCTGACTGTTAGCAGCTGCAAGTGATGAAGTCAACCATGTGATCAAATCAGCGAAGGAAAAGTGTGCCAAAAACCTCGCCCAGGACAACACCGTGTTTTATTTATTGTAAATATCACACACGGTAACCCAACTCTTCATTCTGTGATGAGTATCTGCCCACAGCTCAGTGCTGTGATGTTTTTACTGGCTTCTGCTACTAAGTCCAGACTCTAAGGCTTTACCTTTGTTATTTAATGCATACTTTTCTTTTTCTTCTCATTTACATATCAAACGCCCAAAAACCTGCAAATGAAAAGGATCCCGTTGCTTTTAAAAGAGAATTAATTCTATGCACTCTTTCTAAAGGTTTCTGGGAGCATTAATAAACTGAGAGTCAAATGGGCTCTTCAGCCAGATAGTCCAGGAATGAAACCCAGGTCTCCAGATCTTGTGTCCATCATCCTCTGCTCACCAGCACTCCCCATGGCTGCGTTCTGCCATAAAGGACAGTCCTGCTTGTGTAATGACCACAAGAAGCACCAAGGTTTAAAAGCCTCAGACTTGAAATGTCTATGTAAAAAATGTATAAATTTTTAATACAAAGAGTTGGAAGCACAAAATAAGTAAACTGGGATAGACTCATAAAAATTCACACAATGTCTCCGTAGGAATGCAAAGTGCCTATTTAATGCTTACAGTAGCATTTAACAGCCAGGAAAATAATAACACAAACAAAAGATGAAAACACAACACCTGACCTTTTACACAGCCCGCTGTTCGTCTGCGCCAGGCTGTGGCTGTTTCATGCAATGCAACAATGAGAAAGGATTTCTGGACGTGCCGTGTGGCATTCCAAACCAAGCTGCCACTGGCCTGCACTGTAAACATTTACAGGCTTCAGATTTACTCGTTATTTAAGGTAAAAATGAAAGTAAGTAACGGAAGATGCTTGCAAATAAATGTAAAAGCAGGCCTGCTTTGAAAACGACTTTGCTTAGCAGGGGGAGGGCGCGGCCGTGACCTCCCTATCAAGGTGTGTAATTAATCATACCTGCCAGGGACAGGCAGCGCTTGGGTTACAGGACTGCCCTTTGAGAACTCACACAGTCTATGCTATCACCCAATAGCTGAGATACCATTCAGTTGTGATCCCCAGTTACTATGCTGCCATGCTTAATTCAATTTATCTTTTAATTTAACCGTTAATAAAAACTGAGCATCTAGGAACACAGCTGAGAAGGTTTTGAATAGTGCCTCTGGGATACACACTTTATCCTTCCTACTGTTTCTATTCTTGTTACATCAGTATGCAGAAGCCATTTCTACTGAATATTCCTAGACACAGTAAAATCATATGCAGAAGGATGGGTCTGGATTTAAATGAAAAGTTTCAAATTCTGGCGATTTAACTGTCTTGCACACAGCAACAGGGTCCAGGAAATCCTGGGGGGTCCACGAGCATCGGAAATGTATCACTGGAGATGTTGAAGGAACTCTGTGAAGAAGTGAGGGTATCTCTTTGTGCAAGCTTAGGAAGGTGAGTGTGTTTGCACAAGAAGAATGCGGGCTCTCTCATACCCATTTCATACCAACTGCAGGGGTGGGAGAGCTGAAGCAGACTGTCCTATGCCCGGTATCTGAATTAGAGAGGCCTTCTTGAGAAGCTCAGTTTGATTCACTGTATCTCAGAAGCAGATTGGCTTTATTTGCATTTTTCTGGACATCGTGCCAAGCGAGAGGCACACTAAAATATCCTGAGTCAGCTGTGGAACTGCACATCTTTTTTTCTTGTTCAGTACCTAAATTGGCCCACTTCTTCCCTCTGCATGATATTCGTTCTTCTGGAAGCTACAGAATAGAAGAAAATGGCCGCAATTTATGTTGGACCAGCTCTTTGCTGACAATATGAAGACATCACTTTTCAGGGGATGTCCCAGAATTGCAGATGGGGTATGAACAGGGTAGTACATATTTGAGACAGACCCAGATTTGAACCCGGTGCCATCGTTTCTCAGCTATAAGGACACAGAGAGTCATTTCACCTTCTTGAGCCTCAGTTCCCTTATATATAAAATGAGTTGAGTAACAGTATCTCACAGACTCATGGTGACAAGTGATAAGTGCTTAGCACAAGTGATTGATACATGACAAGTATTCAAGAAATGTTGTATTGTGATAATGATCCAAAATAAAAATGTAAGCCATTGGTCTCATCTTTGGAAACAAAACACAGAGAAAAACAAAAAGACATTCAGTTAAAAGAACAGTGGTTATGGGACCCTGTGCTTCAAATACTCCGCCAAATGCAATAAGGCCACCCCGATTTTCTTCACGGAAATGCATTTTTACAAATATTGCATTTTCTTCTCATGTCATCCTCAGTAAATTCCTACAGTCTATTGTATTTTTGCAAATGTGCTAAAAATGAGTAGATCATTTTTAACACATTAAAATGTTAATAGTCCAGGGCGGTGCCTGTGGCTCAAAGGAGTAGGGTACCTCCTCCATATGCCGGACGGAGGTGGTGCGTTCAAGCCCAGCCTCGGCCAAAAACCGCAAAAAATAATAATCGTAAATAAATAAAAATGTTAATAGTCCACTGATAATGTCTCCCCCGCCCCATTTTCTCCTACATAAAGTATATTTTTTTATAGTTTGATAGTCATTTTTCTATAAGATGAGTTGGCTATAACCTACATATTCTCAAAACTTCTTTATCCCTTAACAAAAAAGCTACTATTGTTTACTTAATATAAATTCTCTCCGTCACAGTAACATGACATCACAGTTTCTCATAAGAATAATATATGACTCTTTTTAAATCTATTTACCTGTGATTGATCATCTTGCACTCACTTCACCCAGATGGTTCTTCATAGACAAGAACTAGTCAAATAAGGTATTTCTTGTCAGTCAGACTCTTTTTGCAGCTGGTCAAACTTAGATAAATATAAAGAATCCTTCAGGGTATCGTGTTACTTTTTACATATTCCTAGAGGGTGGCAAAAAGAACTGCGTTCATTTTTTTTTTTAAATGCCTGAGTCTAAAGTGTGAAAACAAAGATAGGGACTTAGAGCCCTTGTGGGGCTCTTTATACACAGTAAAGTTCTCTCTCACACGCACAAGTAATCGGTTTTATTTTATTATTTCTTTTACAACTTTGGGCCTGTTTTAAAAGTGTTCACATTATGTTCTCTCTCTTTTTCTGCATTCTGTTGCTGTTTTTCTCTTAAATGGCAAAACAATTTTACTATCATCGAGCTACCTAAAATTGCAAATTGAAATGTGTCCCAGAGTATTATTTTGCGTGTTAATCTTGACCTATTAGCACTTCCACTATCTTAATTGTTCTGGTTGATGATTTTATAAGAATTTAAGACTCTGTTAACAGGGTGATTTTACAGCGCCCTTAAATGAGACACCTTCTTTCCTGCCTGTACGCCATCCTTTCGAGCAGGTTTCATGCAGAACTTGTTTATGATAAGACTACATTTCTCGAAAATAGAAGAGGCCCCATTACCCATATTCATTCCAATCCTCGCCCTAAGATCTTTGGAATAATTTTCTGTAGCATTCCTTTTTCAAATAAGGGGGAGCTCTTTGGTAGAGCTCCCAAACGAGAATCTGTCTACCACACCTTACCAGACAAAAGTTCTACACATTGAAAATTATTTGAACAAAATTCACCAAACAAATAACTTCATAACCAACTTTAACTTAGTTATTCAAGAAACCATCATAACATAACACCTCCATCAAATTCATAGCAGGGATAGACAATCTGAAGATGAATCATTCAATTTGTCCTTAGCAAACCGGCAACGAAGTCTATTTTTACTTTATCTATTTAATTTCCCCCTAACAATGTAAAATTCTTGTACAAGCACAAAGCCATCTGCACTTAATTAATCACACAATCCACCCAAACATTATCAGATCCCAAGAGAATGAAAAAGTATATATATAGTTAGAGTCTTCGTGTAATAATACATTTAAATCAGAGCCTAATCTAAGTGACACAGAAAAAGCAGCCTTGCTCTGCCCAGAATGGTAAACCTCCATCTTAATTTCAAGGCAGCAGCACAGACAGCCTGACATGGGTCTCCATCACCATTTCTTATCCTCTTCATCCTCACCTCTCTCCCTGAAATACATTGTTTAGATTGAAGGTCTTCCTATATATGAGGGGAATTTTGTCTAAGACCTTATCCAGCATGAGGCGTGGCTCCTATACCCTAAGAACAAAGATCCCACTAGCTTAAGGAACACTCATTGCTGTTCTGTGCTCTGTGGGCCAAAGCTCAGTCACTTCTGTGTCACCCTGTGACAGGAGGAATCATGCCCTCTGACAGATGTCCGTCTCCTGCTCATAATGTGGAAGCCAAAAATGATCAGGAATGAGAAGAATTACTGCAAAAATCGATCCATTCAAGTGTTAGGACTACAGGTGTAAGGAAAATAAAAGCAGTTGACAATAGTTTCACTGGGCTCCGTTTTGTCATCTTCTTGGCCAGTAAGCCTTGGATTCCAATTTCGTCTTGTTTATTTGGTGATCATATTATCACCAGTCTTTAGGGTTGGTCTCCCGGGATCATTAAGCTGCACATATTGAAAGAATACTGCCGGCTCAGCGCCCGTGGCTCAAGTGGCTAAGGCGCCAGCCACATACACCTGAGGTGGCAAGTTCGAATCCAGCCCGGGCCCACCAAACAACAATGACAGCTGCAACCAAAAAATAGCCAGGCATTGTGACAGGTGCCTGTGGTCCCAGCTACTTGGGAGGCTGAGGCAGGAGACTCGCTTGAGCCCAGGAGTTGGAGGTTGCTGTGAGCTGTGATACTAGAGCACTCTACCCAGGGGGAATAGCTTGA
>CAUYQV010097690.1:0-16974 GCA_963574575.1 Galagoides demidoff
TACTTGGGAGGCTGAGGCAGGAGACTCACTTGAGCCCAGGAGTTGGAGGTTGCTGTGAGCTGTGAAGCCACAGCACTCTACCCAGGGGGATAGCTTGAGGCTTCGTCTCAAAAAAAAAAAAAATTGTTTCCTGCCCAGAAGAGGTGTGCCATGAACCCTAACATTGTGTCCATTAAGTGGGAATGCCCTTCCTTCCCCTCTTCGTCATTCCCCTGCCCACCCCCCACCTTGAATTGTTTTGTGTTTTTCTCTTACGTGGTGTGTAAAATAGAACATCTACCGGTTTCCTGTTAGAATTAAGTACATTGATGGCGGCACCTGTGGCTCAGTGAATAGGGCCCAGCCCCATATACCAAGGGTGGCATTTTCAAACCCGGCCCCAGTCAACTGCAACAAAAAATAGCCGTGCATTGTGGCAGGCGCCTGTAGTTCCAGCTACTTGGGAGGCTGAGGCAAGAGAATCACCTAAACCCAAGAGCTGGAGGTTGCTGTGAGCTGTGACACGACAGCACTCTACCGAGGGCGACTGAATGGAACTCTGTCTCTAAAAAAAGATAATAATAATAATTAATTATTATTAATTATGGCTCGGCGCCTGTAGCTCAAGCCACATACACCTGAGCTGGTGGATTCAAATCCAGCCTGGGCCTGCCAAACAATAATGACGGCTGCAACCAAAAATAGCCGGGTGTTGCAGTTGGTGCCTGTAGTCCCAGCAACTTGGGAGGCAGAGGCAGGAGAATCACTTGAGCCCAGGAGTTGGAAGTTCTGTGAGCTGTGATGCCACAGCACTCTACCCAGGACAACAACTTGAGGCTCTGTCTCAAAAAAAAAAAAAATTAAGTACATTGGATTCTTGGTTCTCCATTCTTGTGATATTTTATTAAGGAGAACGTGTTCCAACTCCACCCAGATTATACAAAAGATGTAAAGTTTCTATCTTTTTCAATGGCTGAATAGTATTCAATGGCCTTTCTGTCATTTCTAACATTTTTTTATAGGTGGAATTCTGTGCTGTAGATACCTCATGATCCTTGGGGGGGTTTCCCTGTTCTGGGTTTTCATGTTGCCAGGATTTTTGTGTTGGTTCTTCCTTGTGAGTATTTTGTTTTTGATTCTTTCCTTACTCTACTTTTTCCTTTTACTACCTCCTCCTCTTTGAGTTACTTTATGTCTGACCTTAGGTGTTGAAGTGGTATAGGACCAAAAGGAGGAGAAATGTGAACAGCAAAGATAGAAAAAGAGAAAAAGGAAGAGGGAAAGGAAAGACTGACAAAAAGAAGAGAAGAGCAGAGAGACAGGAGTAACAGTGGTGTTCAGCAGGGTGCTCTGACCTGCACCCACAATTCCCAGCCTCTGGATCAAGAGCTTCTTACCAGTCTGAGTAGAAACAAGACTCCACCTCCACCAAATAGACAAGGAAAAAAAACCAAAATACAAAAAACAGCAGTTTGTCACAATGGAACTTATCATTAGCATGCTTCCAAAGGCCAAAGCTAGAAGGACCCCCTATACCAAGGGATTACGTTCTCCTTGAACCAGGCCAACACTGCGGCACCCCAGCCCAGGCCTCAGGGTGAGGTTCCATCCCATAAGTGGAATACAGATTGACAAGGAATAAAACAGATCAGAAAAAAGAAGTAATAAGAATAATAGAAGTATGTAAAGAGAATTGAAAATAAATATATAATGTAAAAAAGGGGTATAGCTTAGTTGTTATTTGAGAAATTGATGTGGGAAAGATACGAAAAGTAGAAAAATCTTTATGAAAAGAGAGAGAAAAGGAAAGGAAAGAAAGAATAAAACTGTAGCCCTTGTTACTAAAGAAAGTAAAACTGGAAAAATAAAAATACTAGAAACCATATAAACAAAAAAATCTTAAAGGATAAAATTGGGGGAAAAAAAGAATAACAGGAGCAGGGAAAAAACATCAAAAAATGGAGCCCTTACTATTGAAGACAAAAAACAATGAAAAAAAAGTTGAAAAGTTTTAAAAAGGAAAAGAGTTTTTGAAAAGGAAAAAATATATATATATAGCCTGGACAACTGGGGATGTTCTAGGGTATGAAATGCTAATCATGACTCTGAAACAGCTGCATAAGATAGGAGCTGAAAGCCTCTATCTTGCCAAGGAGACCTGGTCCCACCTCCCTGATTTCTTTACACTCAGTCCCTAGAGGGCTGGGATCCTGAAGCTCTTGTCAGCCAGCTTAAAAAACACATCAATCTTTCCAAACCGTGGCAGCAGTGGCTTTCCTAGGAAAGCCTGTGTCACTCAAGCTTAGCAGGCATGTCAGAACCAGCCTCGCTCTAGGACTCTACAGGCTGATCCTACAAGGCAGTTCTCCCACAATGACTGCGCACAGCCTGCAGGTGAACAAGGAGAGCTCACTTCGCCCAGTGGCTCAGTCTCAGTCCCCGGGCACTATTCAAGATTACCTACTTGCTTGCTCAAGCTCTCCCAAGATAACTCCACCAATTGCTCAGGTCTAAAAAAATGCACAGCAGGCCCTCTCAGTCTGAAAACTGTTGAACCTACTGGCCTCTGCCAGTAAGCAAGCACTTGTCCTATGTGCCAATTCTCCACTGCTCCTGACCTCTTCCTGGGCTCTTAAGAGTCTCCTGCTGCCTCCCTGTACCCCCAAAATGATGTTTATGGGTAGGACCCACCAGCCAGAGATGGCTGGAGTCCTTTCTCCCAGATCTCACCACATGGGGCTGCAAAGGTGCTATCTCTAGTCAGCTCCGCCCCCTCTAGTCTTTTTTTTTTTTTTCTAATCCCCTCTACAGAAATGCAGCGGTTAGGGTAGAAACTTGAATGAAGACAGCTTTGTTTGGGGTGTTTGGAGGAAGTGACATGACTCAGGCTGCTAGAACCTGGCCAGATCTTTCATTCCTGTCTAGATTTTTCTATCCTGCTTACTGGCTACATTGCCCAGTGGGTAGTAACTGATGTGGAACGTGAGGGGAGTGGGCTGGTGAATGCTAACATACATCAGTTTTTGGAATTATAAGCTCCTATTTGGACTTCGGTCCCAGGATGTCACCTTGTCCTTTAAAATCCAAAAGAAAATTGGCCTGAGGTCCCATCCCAAAGAGTGGCAACCTAGTGTAGTATTACTGTTGTAGATTGTAGTCACAAGCCACAAAAACCTGCTTAGACTGAACAAAACAAACACAGCAACAGGACTTACTGGTCATTTGAATGTTGGGGGAAGACTGGGGAGATCCAGGAATGACTATTAGACGTGTGGTGACTCAGCTGGAGGATGGAGATATTCAGTCCCACATGCTTCACTTTAGGGCCAGGGAGTGGTAGAGGTGAACTTTATGAAGAGGGAGAAAGAAGAGAACCCTGAAAAAGGTTCCCTGTAGTAGGCAAGGAGATGGGATTAAGACTAAAGATGAGCAGATGTTATCTCTAGAAAAGAACAGTGCCTTCTCACCTATGGACAGTGAGAAAGATTGCCACAATAGCTCTCTTACATGGAGAAAGAGGGAGAGAGAGACTGCTATCTTATTTAAGCTTCTGTTATCTAGAGGCTTTTCTGTTATATCCAGTCAACTGTTCTGATGAGCACAGGCATCTAGACATCATGGTAACCCACCCATCACCTTCTTACCAGCCACCCAACTCCCACCTGGTTGGGTAAACCCTCAAGGCAGGTCTTAATTTCAGGGAATGAAATAGACTCCTGGATCTCAGCCTCTTGGCCACTGCCTGGGTTTGGGAGGCCTATGATACACCTCTGGCTAATGGGATTAAAGGGCTAGTTTTCTGGAAAAGTATTCTTAGACAAAGTGTGTGACCAACACATAGGAGTCCAAAGGAATGATATGCATAATTGTCAGCAACAGTAGTGGTTGATTCTTGTCCTGGCTTTGGCATCCCTGAGCTCAAGAATTTCCTAAATTGACTACTTTCTTCTTCTTCCTCTTCTTCCAATTCCGTTGTCTCTTTCTCCTCCTTCTTGTTTTCTTTTCTTTCTTTCTTTTTTTTTTTTTTTTGAGACAGAGTCTCACTTGTCACCCTTGGTAGAGTACCTTGGCATCATAGCTCACAGCAACCTCAAACTCTTGGGCTCAAGCAATTCTCTTGCCTCAGCCTCCTGAGTAGCTGGTACTATAGGTGCCTGCCACAATGCCAGGATATTTTTTTTTATTTTAATTTTTTTTTTTGAGACAGAATCTCACTATGTCACCCTTGGTAGAGTGCTATGACATCACAGCTCACAGCAACCTTAAACTCTTGGACTTATATATCGAGAAGACCAAAAATCACACTACAATACAGATATCTGTACCATAATGTTCACTGCAGCCCAATCCATAATTGCTAGGTCATGGAAGAAGCCCAAGTGCCCATCAACCCATGAACGGATCAATAAATTGTGGTATATGTACACCATAGAATACTATGCAGCCCTAAAGAAAAATGGAAACTTTACCTCCTTCATGTTTACATGGATGGAGCTGGAAAATATTCTTCTTAGCAAAGTATCTCAAGAATGGAAGAAAAAGTATCCAATGTACTCAACCCTATTATAAAACTAATTTTTAGCTATCATAGGAAAGCTATAATCCAATTTTAGCTTAAGAATACGGGAAAAGGGAAGAGGGAGGGGAGGGAGGGGGGAGGATCAGTGGAGGGAAGGTGATTGCTGCGATCACACCTATGATTTTTTCCTATAAGGGTACATGTGAATCTTTCTAAATGTGGAATATAAATGTCTTAACACAACAACTATAAGAATGACATAAAGGCTATATTGGCCAATTGGATGAAAGTATTTCAAATTGTATATGGAAACAACACACTGTACCCATTAAAGTATTAATGTACACAACTATGATTTAATAAAAGAGAAATCATTTAAAAACAGAATTTATAATTAAAAGATTTGAAAAAAATAAAAAATAAAAATCTGTTGCTTCTCAAAAAAATAAAAAATAAAAAACTCTTGGACGTAAGCAATTCTCCTGTCTCAGCCTCCCAAGTAGCTGAGACAACAGGCACCTGCCACAACGCCCAGCTATTTTTTGTTGCAGTTGTCATTGTTGTTTAGCTGTCCTGGGCAGGTTTTGAACCGGCTAGCCTTGATTTATCACCCAGTTATTTTTCAGAGATGGGGTCTTGCTCTTGCTAAGGCTGGTCTCTAACTTGTGAGCTCAAGCAATCCACTCACCTCAGCCTCCCAAAGTGCTAGGATTACAGGCATGATCCACCACGCCTGCCCCTCCTTCTCTTCCTTCTCCTCCTCCTTCTTCTTCCTCCTTTTCCTCTTCTTTTTTAAGAGATGGGATTTCAGCTGGGCACAGTGGCCCATGCCTGTAATTCTAACACTCTGGAGGCCATGGTGGGAGGATCACTTGAGCTCAGGAATACGAGATAAGCCTGAGCAAGATTGAGACCCCATTTCTACTAAGAATAGAAGAGTTAAAATTTGAAAAGATAAAATTACAGAGTTAGAGCTTGGCATGGTGGCCCACACCTGTAAACCTAGCACTGCAGGAAGCTGAGGTGGGAGAATCCCTTGAGCTCAGGAGTTTGAGAGTAGCCTGAGCAAGGGTGAGACCCTCATCTCTACAAAAAAATACAAAAATTAGCTGCATGTGTTGGTGTGCACCTCCAACTCCAGGCATGTGGTAGGTACCTGTAGTCCCAGCTACTTAGGAGGCTGAGGCAGGAATATTGCTTCAGCGTGAGGCTGCTGTGAGCTAGGCTGATGACACAGCACTCTAGCCTGGGCAACAAAGTGAGACTTTATCTCAACAAAAGAAAAAAACAGAGATGGGATTTTACTCTGTCACCTAGGCTGAAGTGCAGTGGCACAATCATACCTCACAGCAGCCTCCAACTTCTGGGCTCAAGCAATCCCACAGGCTGCCACAGCTTCCCAAAGTGCTGAGATTATAGGTATGAGCCGCTATGCCCAGCTAAATTTCTGTTCTTAATATATTACTTAGTCTTAGATATTTTGTTATAGCAGGACAAACAGACTAAGATGATACATTCTGAGGTTCTAGATGGACATAAATTTTTAGGGGACACATTCAACCCAACACAGTTCTCTTATAATGGGCATGCCGATAGCACCTGCTGGAACTAATACTTAGGTGTGCATGTGGCTGCATGTATAAATAAACATGCAGTCTTTACTAAGGCACTAGCTTTTTTAAAAACCTCCCTAAATTGTGTCAGGATTTTACTTGACCTAAAACCTTTTGCCTCTCTTCTAATTTCTTGACCTGGACTGTTCCCTATCCTCATAGCCAGATGGACTCTCAAAGGAGGAAAATCACTGTTCACCTCTGGATAGCTCATTATTACAATAACATGGTACACATATTTTTATTTTCATTTTTTTACCCAATTTAACATACCTGTTTTTCATGGGTATACTTCTCAAAAAAGCATCCCCCATTGGTTGAAATATATATGTTGGTGTGAGATATCTGATCTCCATGCAAATACGCAAAAATCAATTTACCCATATTCTGAGAAACACACACAAAACAATTATTTTAGAAGAAGAAAGATGCCAGTAATTACACTCTTGGGCATTTATCATAGAGAAATAAAGACATACATCCACGCAAAAACCTATACAGGAGCTTTGTTTCTTATAGACAAAAACTATCAATAACCAAATGGTACTATATCCATACCACAGACTATTACTCAGCAATAACAATGAATGAGCTCTGGATACGCACACCAAACTGGATGAATCTCTCTGAAGAATTTTGCTGAGAAAAGCTAATCCTATAAGGTAACATATTGTATGATTCCATTCATACAGCATTCTTTTTTCTTTCTTTCTTCCTTTCTGTTTTCGAGAGGGTCTTGCTCTACCACCCAGGTTGGATGCAGTGGTGTAATCAATGCTCATTGCAGCCTCCAGCTCCTGGGCTATCAAGCAATCCTTCTGCTTCAGCCCAGAGTAGCTGGGAATACAGGCATCCATCACCATACCCAGCTAATTTTCTTTTTTAAAATTGAACACATGTGGTCTTGCCATGTTGCCCAGGGTGATGTCAAACTCCTGGCCTCAAGTGATGCTCCCAAAGTACTGGTATTGCAGGTGTAAACTGCCCTGTCCAGTCTATTTATCATTCTTTTTTTTTGTTTGTTTGTAGAGACATAGTCTCACTTTATTGCTGTCGGTAGAGTGCCGTGGCATCACACAGCTCACAGCAACCTCCAACTCCTGGGCTTAGGCGATTCTCTTGCTTCAGCCTCCTGGCCCACCACAACACCTGGCTATTTTTTGTTGCAGTTCAGCTGGGGCCGGGTTTGAACCCGCCTACCCACTGAGCCACAGGCACTGCCCTATTTATCATTCTTGAAAAGATAAAATTACAGACATAAAGCTGGGCATGATGGCCCACACCTATAATCCTAGCACTTTGGGAAGCCAAGCTGGGAGCATCCCTTAAGCTCAGGAGTTTGAGAGTAGCCTGAGCAAGAGTGAGACCCCATCTCTACAAAAAATACAAAAATCAGCTGAGTGTGTTGGTGTGCACCTGTAGTCCCAGCTACTCAGGAGGATGAAGCAAGGAGGATCGCTTTAGCCCCAGGATTTTGAGGTTGCAGTGAGCTATAATCATTCCACTGAACTCATGTCAGGCAGAAAAAGTGAGACTCTGCCTCTAAAACAAAAAGAAAAAAGAAACATGGAGATAGATAACAGAGTAGTAGATTAGAGATGGGGTGATGGAAGGGAAGTTGGCTGTGGCTGTAAACAGAAAGCACAAGGAACAGCTTTATGGAGATGGAATAGTTTGGTATCTTGATGGCAGTGGTGGTTGTGGCATAAAATGACATAGAACTATTACAGAAACAGACATTATATCTGTATCAACTTCCTGATTTTGCTACTGTACTGTAGTTAGGTAAGATATAACCACTGGGGGTGCCTCAGTGAGTGAAGGGCACATGGACTCTCTATTATGTTCACAACTTCCTGCAGACTCTCTGATTATTTCAAAATAACAAGTTTTTAAAAAAGAAGATATGATTTACCCTTGAGCAACATTGTTTTAAACTACCTGCATCTACTTATACTTGGATTTTCCACCTCTGCCATCCCTGAGACAACAAAACCAATCCCTCCTCTTCCTCCTCAGCCTACTCAATGTGAAGATAATAAAGATGAAAACCTTTATGATGAGCCACTTCCATTTAATGAATAGTAAATATATTTTCTCTTTCTCATGATTTTCTTTTCTTCTTTGGGGTTTTTTTTTTTTTTTTTTTGGCAGTTTTTGGCAGGGCTGGGTTTGAACCCAACACCTCAGGCATATGGAGCTGGCACCTTACTCCTTTGAGCCACAGGCACCCCCCATCTCATGATTTTCTTAGTAATTGTTCTTTTCTCTAGCTTGCTTTATTGCAAGACTACAGTATGCCATACTGTAACACATAAAATATGCATTAATTGACTATGCTATTGATAAGGCTTCGGGTCAATATTTGGCTAATTAGTAGTTAAGTTTTGGGAGAGTTGAAAACTATATGTGAATTTTTTACTGTGTGGGGGGATGGTATGCCTAAACCTTGCATTTTTCAAGGGTCATGTATAACTGGGTATCTTTATAGGGTGTCTGCCAGTTGGTCTCAAAATAGTTCTGATGCCTTTCCCATCTCCTGGGCCCTCTTCTGAGCCCTGGAGAAATCACATGCTCATGTCTATCATAATTCCAGTCTCAAGGTTTATACTATCCTTAGCTCAATTCATAATTTTTGTGTTCAGAGTGAAAAAATGAAAGTAAAAAATGTACTTACCACACAAAAAATAGTTTCAACATAACAGCAAGTATCACCAGAAATATGTGAAACAGGGTGTTTTATCCCTGAAAAGAAAAGATACAATTAATATATTTGAGTCCCCTGAAGTTCAGAGAAAAATTGAGAGCAGGGTTTCTCAACCTCAACACTGTTAAAAATTGGGAGTAGAGCATGGAGAGTCAAACAAGATGGCAGGCTAGAGACATCTCCTTACCAGTCACTTGTGGTGAGATGGGAGAAAGGACTCCAGCCACCTATGGCTGGGGGAACCTACCCAGCAACATCACTCCGGGGAATAGTGAAGCAGGAGAAGACTTCAGGAGCCAACAAAGATGTCTAGAGCTGAGGAAGACCAGCATAGAAGACAAGTACCTGGGTATGGGCAGAGGCCAGCTGGCTGGCCCTCCTACAGAGGACTAGAGATAGGAAAGGGGTGTCCTTAAGTTTTATGATTTTGGACTGAGCTGCTCAGTGGAGATGCCTTGTAAGGGCTTAAATGAGTGAGTAAACTCAAACAACATCTGGCAGCTGGGATTAAATACCAGGGGCAAGGGTAGGCGGAGAATTTCTCACCAGCTTGGCTACTAGCAGGACTCCACCATTCTGGGAAGGCAGAGCAGGAGGAACAGTATGCAGGGTCCTACTGCATGGCTGGCTCTGGCATGTCTGCTGAGTTCAGGCAGCCATCCTTGGGGTGAGCTGAACAGCTCCTGCATCCCTAGGAAGGCCACTTTGTTGCCAGGGGGCACTATTTGACATGCCTCCTAAGAAATCTGGCAAGAGCGGCTTGGCACCTGTGGCTCAAGTGGCTAAGGCGGCAGCCACATACATCTAAGGTGGTGGGTTCAAATCCAGCCCGGGCCTGTCAAACAACAATGATGGCTGCAACAAAAAATATAGCTGGGTGTTGTGGCGGGCACCTGTGGTCCCAGCTACTTGGGAGGCTGAGGCAGAAGACTTGCTTGAGCCCAGGAGTTGGAGGTTGCTGTGAGCTGTGATGCCATGGCACTTTACCCAGGGGGACAGCTTGAGGCTCTGTCTCAAAAAAAAAAAAAAAAAAAGAAATATGACAAGAGCTTCAGGACCCCAATCTTGCAGGAACTAAATAATAACAAAGTGACTAGGCCCTGATTGAGGGTAAGTCAGTCAGGAAGACAGGACCACATCTCCTCTGCACGTTAGAGTGGCCTTATTCCTCATCTTATCCCACGAAACAGCGTGTGATCTGTCGCCTGACAACACAGTGCCACCTGGTGTCCAGACAATATGTTGCCATACACAGACTTTTTTTTTCATTGTTTGCTCCTTTTCTCAATTTTTTCCTTACTTTGGTTTTCTTTTTTGCTGTTGTTGTTGTTTTTTATTTGGTTTGGTTTGATTGTATTTTTATTTTTTCATTATTACTTTCTTTGGTTGCAAGGCTCCTGCATTTTTGTTACGGTTTTTCAGCCCCTTTTATTCTTTCTTTTTAATTTCTCTCCTTTTTTCTCTCTTTTGGTAGAATTATTTTACTTTTCTTATCTTTCCCATATAAATTTATCATACAACTTATATATATCCCTTTTTTTCTTCATATGATATAACAGTATTTTTTTTCTTTCTTTATTAGTAATTTTTTCTTTTCTCTGAGTGCTGGAGGGTCACAGTATTGGTCTGGCTAGGAGGTCATGGCATTGGTCTGGCACAAGGATGTCATGGTCTAGGGTGCCCTTCTAGCTTTGGCCTTTGGGGATACAGTATTTATAGATCCTCACTATGAAATACTAATGATTTTTTTTTCTATATTTGGCAAAGGCAGGTTTTGCCCAGGATGGTATGGAGCTGCTGACCTTAAAAGATCCACCCAGCCTGTCCCTCCAAAGTCCTGAAGTTGTAGGTATGGGTCAAAGCACCACTGCTCCTGTTGCTCTCTTTCTCTCTCTCTGTCCTTCTCCCCTTTTCTTCAATTATTTCCTTTTACCCCATTCTTTTTTTCCTTTAGCTTTCTCTTTCCTTTCTCCCTTCTCACTCTTTATGCTTTTCTTCCTTTTACCAAAATGATGGATTGCCTAAACTCATGAATTTGAGACAGTCTGAGCAAGAACAAGATCCCATCTCTAAAAAAATAGCTGAGTTTTATGGTGGGCGCCTATAGTCTCAACTACTCAGGAGGCTGAGGCAAGAGAATCACTTGAGCCCAAGAGTTTGAGGTTGCTATAAGCTATTATGCCATGGCACTCAACCCCAGAGAGACCGAGTGAGACTCTGTCTGAAAACAATTTTTTTTTCATCCCCATACAAAGGCATGGAAATTAAACAATCTTATGCTAACTGACAGGTGGGTCAAGGAAGAGATAAAGGAGGAAATTATTAAATTCCTCAAACATAACAACAATGAATCTATAAGTTTCCAAAATCTGTGGGATACTGCAAAAGCAGTCCTATGAGGAAAATTTATCACATTAGTTACCTACATTTGAAAAATTGAAAGAGAGCAAATCAATAAGCTAATGAATCATCTTAAGGAAATGGAAAAGGAAGAGCAATCCAATCCCAAATGTAGCAGTTAAGAAAAGAAGTAACCAAAATTAAGTTAGAAATTAATGAAATTGAAAACAAAAGAATCATCTCGGCACCTGTGGCTCAAGTGGCTAAGGCGCCAGCCACATACACCTAAAGTGGTGGGTTCGAATCCAGCCCAGGCCCGCCAAACAACAATGACGGCTGCAACCAAAAAATGGCTAGGCATTGTGGTGGGCGCCTGTGGCCCCAGCTACTTGGGAGGCTGAGGCAGAAGACTCGCTTGAGCCCAGGAGTTGGAGGTTGCTGTGAGCTGTGATACCATGGCACTCTACCCAGGGGGACAGCTTGAGACTCTGTCTCAAAAAAAAAAAGAAAACAAAAGAATCATTTGGAAAATTAATGAAACAAAAAGTTGGTTCTTCAAAAAGATAAATAAAATCAATATACCTTTAGCCAGATTAACTAAAAACAGAGAAGTAGAATCTCTAATAATTTCAATCAGAAGCAAAAAAGGGGAAAAAACGACAGATATCACAGGGATACAAAAATCTCTATGCCCAGGAATTTGACAATGTGGAGGAAATGGACCAATATCTGGAATCAAACCATCTCCCTAGACTTAACCAGGAAGGTAAAGTCTTCCTGGTTAAGTCTTCTTCTCTTGAACAGACCAATATCGAGCACTGAGATTTAAGAAACAATAAAATATTTTTCAACAAAAAAAGAGCCCTGGACCAGATGGCTTCCCACCAGAATTCTATCAAACCTTTAAGAAGAGCTTGTACTTTTATTGCAGAACCTATTCCAAAACATTGTGAAGGAAGGAATCTTCTCCAGAACATTCTATGAAGCAAACATCACTTTGATTCCAAAACCAGGAAAGAACCCAACTAAAGAGGAAAATTACAGGTCAATTTCACTAATGAATATCAATGCAAAAATACTCAAAATCTTATCCAATAGATTACAGCTACATATTTTAAAAAATTATTTATCACACACAGGGGCTTGAATGTCCTGTGGAGAGAGTGAGCAATCAGGCTATGAACCTGGGAGATGGTTTAAAGTTCAAAAGTGAATTACTAGATGGGAAAACTAAGCTAATATTGTCTTCATATTGATGGGAAATAAGACTAGGATTACAAAATGTCCTTTAAGAATGAAACAAACTGGATACCTTCTAAAATTAACACAAAATACTTATATCAGGAGTAAAAACTTGGCTTGGCATCCGGAACACAGTGGTTACAGTGCCAGCCACATGCATGGAGGCTGGCAGGTCGAACCCAGCCCAGGTCATCTAAACAACGACAACTGCAACAAGAAAAAAGCCGGGCATTGTGGCAGGCACCTATAATCCCAGCTACTTAGGAGGCTGAGGCAAGAGAATCTCTCAAGCCCAAGGGTTTGAAGTTGCTGTGAGCTGTGATGCCATAGCACTCTACTGAGGGCAACGTAGTGAGGCTCTGTCTCAAAAAAAAAAAAAAGAAAAGAGTGAAAACCTTTTGCAAAAGAAGACAGTTGGTTCAGAAACTTCAGAGGCAAAAGGCAAAAATATAAAATGACTTTTTAATCCACTAAGGATTTATGTAAGCAAAATGTAAATAAAGACTGTCTTGGCTCGGCGCCTGTGGCTCAATCGGCTAAGGCGCCAGCCACGTACACCTAAAGTAGCGGGTTCAAATCCCTAGCCCGGGCCCACCAAACAACAATGACGGCTGCAACCAAAAAATGGCCGGGTGTTGTGGCAGGCGCCTGTGGTCCCAGCTACTTGGGAGGCGGAGGCAGGAGACTTGCTTGAGCCCAGGAGTTGGAGGTTGCTATGAGTTGTGATGCCATGGTACTTTACCCAGGGGGATAGCTTGAGGCTCTGTCTCAAAAAAAAAAAAAAAAAAAAAAAGACTGTCTTCACACTGCACCTGTGGCTCAGTGATTAGGGTTCCAGCCCCATATGCTGAGGATGGTGGGTTCAAACCTGGCCCAAGCCAAAACTGCAGCAAAAAATAGCCAGGCATTGTGGCAGGTGCCTATAGTCCCAGCTACTCAGGAGGCTGAGTCAAGAGAATCATCTAAGCCCAAGAGCTGGAGGTTGCTGTGAGCTGTGAAGCATGGTACTTTACTGAGGGCAATAAAGTGAGACTCTGTCTCCAAAAAATAAAAACAACAAGAAAAGAAAACAGTTGGCATAATCAGTATAATCAGTACACAAGAACAGAGAAACAAACACATGAAGAAAATAACAGAGAAGGCCTGATTGGAATATAAATAAGCCACTCAAAAGGTATATTTCAGCCTCAGAAAACTTCCCTAAACAAAGTGAAGAAAAAAAAGTAAGAAAGCAAATGCAAATGCTTCATTTGGTAGAAAACAATCACCCTGGACACCTGTCTTGACAGATGTCACCAGAAGCTCTTCATCTGATCAGGAAACTGAACCAAAGTACAGGGAGCATCTTCCTAAAAAAGGAAGAAGAGCCTCTGAAAATTGACTTATTCAGAAAAGAAGAGTCTCAATCATCACCAATTCCAGCAGTGAAAAACAGAACTCAACAAACTCAGGCTAATAATATTTTACCTTACCAGCAAAAAACAGCAGCTTTGACAGAGAGAAACTAATCTCAGGAGAACTATCATCCCATTTTATTCCTTATGTCCAAACAAAAGAGATAAATTATCTTGAGCCAGGTGCACCATTGTCCCAGGGGTCCTCAAACTTTTTAAACAGGGGGCCAGTTCACTGTCCCTCAGACCATTGGAGGGCCAGACTGTGGGCCCTGGGACAAGTCAGCTGCTAAGCAGGATAGGCAGCAGCAGCAAAAACACCTGGTGGGCTGGATAAATGTCCTAGGAGGGCTGCATGTGGCCCACAGGCTGTAGTTTGAGGACACCTGGTAGGCCTTCAACAGATGACCCTTAATACCAAAACTTACAAGACTGTGATCAAGAACTGCAGCTATTTGACTCTGACCATGTTAGGGACCCACTTCTTAATCCTAACTTGGTGAAAAACAGGATAGACAGCAAGTAATCCTTAAGGGACTTTCAGAACTGAGACAGGGCCTGCTCCAGAAGCAAAAGGAATTGGAAACTAATCTCATGCCTTTAGTTGCAAATCAAAAAGATAATTTTAGTTCTTCATTTTAAATGCTCACAACAAATCCTTAACAGTTGTGTGTGTCTTCCCCTCTAGGGCGCCGGCCCCATATACTAAGGGTGGTGGGTTCAAACCTGATCCTGGCCAAACTGCAAAAAAAATAGCCGGGCATTGTGACAAGTAACTGTAGTCCCAGCTACTTAAGAGGCTGAGGCAAGAGGATCACCTAAGCCCAAGAGTTAGAGATTGCTGTGAGCTGTGATGCCACAACACTTTACCAAGGGCAATAAAGTGAGACTCTATCTCTAAAATAAATAAAATAAAACATCTGTGTCTTCCAAATTATAAAACATGCTCATGGTTCAGCTGTATTTTTTAAATAGCCTAGATTTTTTTAAATGCCCATTAGAAACTTGTACATTATATATAAATGCTGTACTTTATGCGTACATTATATATAAATGCTGTACTTTATGCAATAAAACAATTTTTGTGAAAGATTGTAGTATAAAAAATTATATATCATAACCAAGTAGGCTTCATCTCAGGGATGCAAGGCTACTTTAACATACTCAAATCCATAAATGTAACTCACTGTATCAACAGAAGCAAAAACAAAGACCATATGATTCTCTCAATAGATGCAAAAAAATCATTTGATAAAATTCAGCATCCTTTTCTCACAAGAACACTTAAGAAAACTCATAGGTGGCACATTTCTTAAACTTATTGAAGCCATCTATGACAAATCCACAGCTAATATACTGAATGGAGTAAAACTTAAAGCTTTTCCACTTAGAACCAGAACCGAACCAGACAAATATGTCCTCTATCTCTACTACTATTCAGCTTTGTGCTGGAAGTTCTAGAATGATATAAAGGCTATCCCAATAGGGGAAAAAGAGGTCAAACTCTCACTCTTTGCTGATAATATGATCTTATACTTAGAGAACCCAGAGACTCAATGACAAAACTCCTGAAAGTGATCAGGAAATACACTAATGAGTAATTTTATACAAATAAAAAAGTATAAAATCAATGTCCACAAATCAGTAGCCTTTGTATACGCCAATAACAGCCAAGTTGAGAAGCTAAAAAAAAAGACACAATTCTCTTTACAGTAGCTTCAAAAGAAAACGAAATATCTAGGAATATACCTAATAAAAGAGGTGAAGGACCTCTATAAAGATAAGCATGAAACCCTAAGAAAAAAAAAAGCAGAAGACATTAACAAATGGAAAAACATATCATTCTCTTGGCTGGGAAGAATCAACATTGTTAAAATGTCTATACCACCCAAAGCAATCAACAGATTCAGTGCAATCCCCATTAAAATACCAACATCTGGGGACACCTGTACGCAGTGGTTAGGATGCCAGCCACATGCTCTGTCCAGGGCTGGTGGGTTTGAACCTAGCCCAGGCCTGCTAAACAAAAACAAAAAAACAAATTACTAAAAATAAGAAATTTTTAAAAATAACAGGGCAGCGCCTGTGGCTCAAGGAGTAGGGTGCCAGCCCCATATCAGGAGGTGGTGGGTTCAAACCCAGCCCCAGCCAAAAAAAAAAAAAAACCTGCAAAAAAAATAGTAAAAATAAAATAAAATATCAACATCATACTTTGAAGAACTAAAAAATATAGTTCTTCATTTCACATGGAACCAAAAAAAAAAAAAAAAACACGCATAGCCAAGCCAAGTTTTAGTAATAAAAACAAAGCTGGAGGCATCACTCTACCAGCAGTGATTCTCAACCTTCCTAATGCTTCCTAATGCCATGACCCTTTAATACAGTTCCTCATGCTGTGGTGACCCCCAACCATAAAATACTTTCATTGCTATTTCATAACTATAATTTTGCTACTATTATGAATCGTAATGTAAATATCTGATATGCAGGATGTATTTTCATTGTTTACAAAGAGGTCACAACCCACAGGTTGAAAACCGCTGCTCTACCAGACTTTAGGTTATATTACAAGTCTACAGTGATCACAACAGCATGGTATTGGCACAAAAATAGAGACATAGACATATGGAACTAAACAGAAAACCCAGAGATGAAACCAGTCTCTAGTTGTCATCTGATCTTTTTTTTTTTGAGACAGAGTCTCACTATGTCACCCTTGGTAAAATAACATGGTGTCACAGCTCACAGGAACCTCCAACTCTTAGGCTCAAATGATTCTGTTGCCTCAGCCTCCCAGGTAGCTGGGACTACAGGGGCCCACCACAACGCCTGGCTGTTTTTTTGTTGTAGTTGTTATTGTTGTTTGGCAGGCCCAGGCTGGAGTCAAATCTACTAGCTCTGCTCGGCGCCTGTGGCTCAGCCACATACACCCAAGGTGGTGGGTTCGAATCCAGCCCAGGCCTGCCAAACAACAATGACAGCTGCAACCAAAAAATAGCCGGGTGTTGTGGTGGGCGCCTGTGGTTCCAGCTACTGGGGAGGCTGAGGCAGGAGACTTGCTTGAGCCCAGGAGTTGGAGGTTGCTGTGAGTTGTGATGCCACAGCACTCTACCCAGGGGGATAGCTTGAGGCTCTGTCTCATGCATATGTGGCTGGTGCTCTAGCAGCTGAGCTACAGGC
>CAUYQV010097691.1:0-15650 GCA_963574575.1 Galagoides demidoff
CCATGGCATCACAGCTCATAGCAACCTCCAACTCCTGGGCTCAAGCGAGTCTCCTGCCTCTGCCTCCCAAGTAGCTGGGACCACAGGCGCCCGCCACAATGCCTGGCCATTTTTTGGTTGCAGCCATCGTTGTTGTTTGGCGGGCCCGGGCTGGGGATTTGAACCCGCCACCTTAGGTGTATGTGGCTGGAGCCTTAGCCAATTGAGCCACAGGCGCCAAGCCTTGTTTTCTTTTTTTAAGACAGAGTCTCACTATGTCACCCTGAGTAGAGTGCAGTGGCTTCACAGATCACAGAAACCTCAAACTCTTGGGTAGCAATTCTCTTGTCTCAGCCTCCCAAGTAGCTAGGATTACAGGATGCTGGGCTATTTTTTTGTTCCAGTTGTCATTTTTATTTAGCGGCCCTAGGCTGGGTTTGAATCTGCCAACTTTGATGTATGTGTCTGGCACCATAACCACTGTGCTATGGGCGCCAAGCCAAAACACAGTTCTATTAATAGCAAAAACTATGCAGCCTTGTTTTACAATATGATATAAGAATTTAAAAAACACTTTTCAAGATTTCAGGGAAAATAACCAATATTTTGGTCTAATTGACTCTCCATTTTCAGTTGGAGACCAGCCTGAGCAAGAGTGATGCCCTGTATCTAAAAATAGACGGCCCTGGCTTGGTGCCTCTAGGTAGTTCCAGTGCTAGCCACATACACTGAGGCTGGAGGATTCAAAACTGGACCCAGCCAGCTAAACAACAATGACAACTGCAACAAAAAATAGCCAGGCGTTGTGGTAGGTGCCTGTAGTCCTAGCTACTTGGGAGGCTGAGGCAGGAGAATCCCTTTGAGAGAGGGTACCTGAGAAGGGTGAGGTCTAGGAGAACAGGTCTTTTCAAGGAGACCACAAGGATACACATGCAGGGTGCTCTCCATGGTGACTCAGCCCTTGGGAGTTTGTAAACTTAACTTCCTGGAACTTGGAAATTTCCACATCCGTGAAATCCTGTAGTTCTGTAGGGACTAGAATAGCATCTCCCGCTTAATTAAAACTGGCCAATGAAAAGGTGCCTATAGGTTGGAACTTTTGATTTTAGATAAAAAGACCAAGCCAATTGGGGAGCACAGCCATTTGGAATTCTTCTACGCTGTAAGCACCTGGCCAGTGAATAAAGCCCTTCCTGTTATAAACATGGTATTTGGACGCTCTTTCTCTCTGTTGGGCCTTGTCTGCCTGCAACATTTTGGAGACTGGGAAGTGAGACCACCAGAGTAGAGAATAGGCTCAGATGCACCTGGTAGTTGCCGCCAATCCTCTGGATACCCACGTCGGGGCCTCTGATTGGCCTTTGTTACGTGAACCACTGAGTGTGCCAGGAAGGCAATTTGGCCTCCCTGTGAGGATACCTTGATGGGGTGGAGAAAGGATCCCCTTGGTGGGTCTTCAAGGAGTTAAACACCAGAAGGAACTGTAATGCAAGTACAGGTACCTACACAGGGAGACGTCTAAAGGAAGGCATGATTAATCTGGGGTTCCCACCATTTGGGTGGAAGCAGGGGGTCTGATCAACCTCTGAGACATTAGGTCACTGGCAGGTCTGGTGAAAGGTGTATGAGAGTGTGTGGATGTGGTATGAGTGAGAGAACTCCAAGAGTGGGGTTGGACCTCTCTTCACAGGGCCTAGGGGAGTGTTGGTTTGCTTCCTATGGCTAAGCGACAGTTCCAGTGGGAAATCAAGGCTACCCAGGTTAAGAAATTGGGTTGCTATTTTAGCATGTGCTTGCAGACTGTCTGATCTGGGTAACAATAGGTGGAGTTTCACCCCCCCCCCCACACACACACACTTCACAGGGTGAAACAATTGTGTGAGTGGTCCCTTTTTCCCTGCTCCAACTTTGCCCCCTGGCTACTCTGAGAGAAACTGGAAGTTACAGGTTTTCTGCTTTCTGTCTCAGACACAGGTCTAGTCTTTTGCAGCCATGTGGCCATGTGAGACTTAATGGGAAAATGAAAAGTCATCAGAAAGGATGACTGTTGTAGTTTAGTTACTGAAATTTCTTCAGTGAGTCCTTGGTCTGGAAGATTTGAAAACTGAGCCCACAGGCCACAGATCAGTGATAAAATAGAATTTTGTTGGATACAAGGGCATGCAAAGAGAGTGGAGAGCTCCAGAGCTACTGGCAAGGGGGAGGCCCACTTGGAAGGTCTTCTGCATAGGTCCTTTGTCTAAGGGTAAATAATTGACCCTGACAGATATTTTGGCCAGGACTTAGTAGATGGAAAAATACACTGAATGGGTGTTCTAGCAAATGAATGAACACAGCCCCTCATCTTGGCCAAGGTTATTAGGTCTTTGCTCCAGTTTTTGTCTGGGAAGGGGATTACGGTGTGTGCTCCCTACTCAGGGTGGAGCCATCCAAAATGTTCAGGGCTGCTTTTTTCATGACTTGCTGGGGCTCAGAAGGTATGGCCTGTAACATCTTTGTGCCTAGAGATGGGAGTCTGATGTCTGAGCGCACCTGAGCCTGAAAAATGGGGGTTCCCTGCTCAGCCTTGAGGGGGAAAATCTTGTATCAATGTTATATCTCATAAAATGTCTCTGATTTGTAAAATGTAATAATTTGGTTGTTTAAATTGTTGGGGAAACTGAGTCTTTGTCAAAGAAAAAGATTCTTGCCTTTTAAATCTTCTAATTATCAGTTTGGCTGAGTGAATGGTTTACTTCATAGTGAAACATGATCCTGTTTATGGGAAGTGGGTTTTTGAGAGTAAGAGAAATTAGACAGAAAGGCAAATGGCATTGTGTAAGGAAAGAATCTTGTGTGATAAATTTTGTCCTGAAACAGAATTGTTGTTTAAGAAAGTGAAAGACGGCTCAGCGCCTATGGCTCAAGTGGCTAAGGCACCAGCCACATACACCTAAGATGGCGGGTTTGAATCCAGCCCAGGCCCAACGAAACAACAATGATGGCTGCAACCAAAATATAGCCGGGCATTGTGGCGGGCACCTGTGGTTCCAGCTACTTGGGAGGCTGAGGCAGGAGCCCAGGAGTTGGAGGTTGCTGTGAGCTGTGAGGCCACAGAACTCTACCCAGGGGAACAGCTTGAGGCTGTCTCAAAAAAAAAAAAAGTGAAAGACAGGGCAAAAGTTAAAGTTTACATTTGTTAAGATCTTCTATTAAAAATTTTTTTTTAAATTAAAAAAAGTTGGGCGGTGTCTGTGACTCAAAGGAGTAGGGCACTGGTCCCATATACGGGAGGTGGTGGGACTCAAAGGAGTAGGGCACTGGTCCCATATACGGGAGGTGGTGGGTTCAAACCCAGCCCCAGTCAAAAACTGTCAGAAAAAAAAAAAGTTAAAGAAAGTTTAGAATGTTTGTAGATTGTGCAGGTTAAATGAAGTTCATAAAAGGGAATTTGTAAAGGAATTTACATGTGATTGTGACAACCAAGCCCCTACCCTTGAAAAAGAAACTTCTTTTGAGTCCATTAGTCCCAGGCCTTTCAAGAGTGGGGAGGAAATTTCCAAGAAGAGACTTGAAGACACAAAAGTACATAGGGAGAGCAAAATTCCAAGAAGCTAAAAGATAAGGAAAGTCCCAAGTTCTAGGAAACTTTCTCAACCTATTTACCCCCTCCTTGATGTAACTTCACTAACCCGCCCCCCCACCTAAAGCTAACCACAATGATTCAGCCTCTGTTCCTTTGCTTGTTTGCTGTGATGCAGAAATAGGGTATAAAGACCCATTTGATCTGTCATTCGGGGTTGATTGCTTCTTACAGCAACGACCCTCTCTACAGATGCAATAAATATCTATTGATTAATTGCATTGGAGCGGGGTCCATGTCTCCTTCTCAGCTGTGCGAGTCACTACATGATCCAGTTGACTATGTATTGCGTTCAAAATCTTTTGGCTTGTAATCTTATTTGAAGAAATGTATTAAGCCATTGATGTTTGACAAACTTTCCAAAATCAAAACTTTAAATTTGGGGTTTGGGGCCCACAGCACAAATGTTGCAGTGCTGGCTACATGCACTGAGGCTGGCAGGTTCGAACCCAGCCAGGGCCAGTTTAACAATGACAAGTGCAAAAAAAAAAACCCTCTAAATTTCATCTTTTAAAAATATTCAGAAAACTGAAAACCTGACAAAGACAAATTAGGCTTATTTGGTTTGTTTGAAAATGTATAGGAAACATTGTCAAATATGAAAGGGCAATTGATTTCATATGGATTATGGTTATATGTATGTTCCAATATTATAAAGTATTGGTCTGTCTTAATGTATATTGTCAGTGATAATTTTACTTCATTTTAAAAAAGTGTCTTTTGTAACTGGCTGAGTTCAAATTTTGTCCAAAAAAGGAAAAGAAAAAAAATTTAAGAATGACTGATGTTCTCTCAAATTCAAATTTCTAATGTCTAAAAGCACACTTTTAGAACTTTGATTGAAAATGTAACAAGTCTCTGAATATTGCTAACCAAACTTCAAACACAAAATAAATCATTTACGTGGAACTGGCTAGTTTGTTATGGCTTTTTGTTCGAAATATTGTTCATTCTCTCTGTATTCTGTTTTCCAAAAGTCAAGAAAACCATTTTCTCTTTTAAGCTCTTCGTACCTTTTCAAGCAATGTATGTTCTTATGAGCAGAATTGGAAACATGTATTTTTTTCTCTCCCTAATTTCTCTGGAATTTGAAAGCCATTTGTAAGTATTCTTAATTTCTAACAATACAGTTATTTGCATTAGTTCAATAAGAATTTCTTTTGTTCTATACAACATGATAAAGCACTGGTTATTTTACCAAGGCTTTGGCTGGAATAGCATTTCCAGAGGTATCCAGACTGCATGAAGGAATTAACGTTGACTTTATAAGGCCAATAAAAACGCCCTCTGGAAAACTAGCCATATACCTATCAATAAGGTTTCCTGATCTGTGGTAAGTAACGAAGGTCACTTTCTAATAGGCCCAGGAATCGAAATGTGCTTGGGGACCTCAAGAGAACAGTAATTTACCCAATGCATATAGGTATCTAATGGCATAGATGAAACCTGGGCTCATAGAAGGCTTTCAGTCTAACCTGAGATTCCATATAAAAGGTTCCAGCAAAGATAATTTTAAAGGAAAGGAGAGCCCTAGATGGCTAAAAATTATTCTTGCTGCACTTTATGCAAATAACCAGACACGGTAAACTGGAGGTACAGTTTATTTTGGCAACGGAGTTAGTTTTTTTTGTTTTTTTTTTTTTGAGACAGAGCCTCAAGTTGTCACCCGGGATAGAGTGCTGTGGCATCACAGGTTACAGCAAACTCCAACTCCTGGGCTCAAGTGAATCTCCTGCCTCTGCCTCCCAAGTAGCTGGGATCACAGGTGCCCACCACAACACCCGGCTATTTTTTGGTTGCAGCCGTCATTGTTGTTTGGTGGGCCTGGGCTAGATTTGAACCTGCCACCTTAGGTGTACATGGCTGGTGCCTTAGCCACTTGAGCTTTTTCAGTATAAGGCTGGCTCTGGCTCTGGAAAGTCAGAGGCTGTTTGTTTTCCAGTGGGAGAGACGAACAGGGGAACTGTGACCAATAAACATGGACCAGGTTGCCACAGGGGTTCAAAAACTCTCCCACATGGCTTGGTGCCTGTAGCTCAAGCAGCTATGGCACCAGCCACATACAGCAGAGCTGGCAGGTTCCAGCTGCCCAGGCCCACCAAACATCAGTGACAACTGCAACCAAAAAAATGGCCGGGTGTTATGGTGGGCGCCTGTGGTCCCAGCTACTTGGGAAGCTGAGGCAAGAGAATCACTTAAGCCCAAGAGTATGAGGTTGCTGTGAGCTGCGATGCCATGGTACTTTACCCAGGGTGACAGCTTGAGATTCTGCCTCAAAAAAATAAAAAAATAAAAATAAAAACCTCGCCCACAGTTTTTGGAGAAGCGCCAGCTCATAACCTCCAGAAAATCCTGGCTGAGGAATTAGGGCGTGGGCTGCTCCTCTATGCTCCTCTTATGGTAGCCTACCCAGGAGGGCTAGGTATCTGCCCAAGGGACGGACTCTCCTTTAAGACATCTAGAGATATATGGCTATAAACTATCTGAAAGAAAGGCCCAGATTTGCCAGCACCAAGTACATTATCTAGGATTTACTATCCAGCAAGGGGAGGGTAATCTAGGCTTGGATGGAGGAAGTCATTGCTTGCCTCCCCACCCCCGCCAGCCGAAAGCAAATTTGGGAATTCTCAGGCATGGTAGGCTTCTGCCACTTTTGGATTCCCAACTTTGCTATCTTGGACAAACCCTTGTATGAGACAACCAAAGGAGAGGAGGGAGAGCCCTTAGAATGTGGAAGAGAACAAGAGCAAGCTTTCTCCCAACTAAAGATGAGACTGATGACTGCACCTGCACTGGGGGCAATCAGACTTGGCAAAGCCCTTCACTCTGTATGTCTCACAGAGAGAAAAGATGGCTGTGGGTGTGTTAACACAGCTAGTTGGGTCCTGGCCAAGACCTATAGCTTACCTCTGTAAGTAGTTGGATGGAGTGGTAAAATGATGGCCACCATCCTTATAGGCTGTAGCCACTACTGCTCTCCTTGTGCAAAAGCTGATAAGCTGACCCTATGGAAGGATCTCAGAATGAAAGTATCCCACTCTGTGGTCACTTTATTGAACACAAAGGGACATTTCTGGCTGACTAATGCAAGATCAACTAAGTACCAAAACCTAATGTGTGGCAATTCATGCAAACAATAGAAGTATGTAACACCCTGGGCCCAGCCACGCTCCTTCCACTCAGTGGTAGAGAGACTTAGCATGACTGTAAAGAAGTTATAAATAATGTGTGTTCTACCAGACCTGACTTGTGTGACCAGCCTTGGACAGATGCAGACTGGGACTTATATGTAGACAGAAGCAGTTACATAATGGTGTAAGGTGAGCCATGAGCTAGGTATGCAGTAGTTACCTTAACAGAAACTGTGAAGGCTAAGTCCCTACCCACAAAAGTCTGAGTTAACTGCCTTGACTCGAGCCTTAGAACTAGGTCAAGGAAACAGTGTGAATATCTACACAGACTCCAAGTTTTCTTTTTTGATTCTCGAAGTACACAGAGCATTGTACAAGGAAAAGGGACATGACATTAAGTATCTGCAGGAAGAACGGCACCTGTGGCTCAATGGGTAGGGCACTGGCCACATATACCTAGGGTGGCAGGTTCAAACCTAGCCCCAGCCAAACTGCAACAAAAAATAGCCAGACATTTTGGCAGGCACCTGTAGTCCCAGCTACTCAGGAGGCTAAGGCAAGAGAATCACCTAAGCCAGGTGTTGGAGGTTCCTGTGAGCTGTGATGCCACAACACTCTATCCAGGGCAATAAAGTGAGACTCTGTCTCTATCAAAAAAAAAAAATAATGATAATAAAATTTAAAAAATAGAAAAAGTTTTTAAAAAATTTATAAGCAGGACAAATTTCAGTTGCTAGAGGTTGTATGGAAACCCCAGAAGGTGGCAGTGATGCATCGCTGTGGACATCAACGAGATGCTTCCACCATCACTAAAGGGAACACTAGGGCTGATACTGAGGCAAAAAGGACTGCATCCAAGCCATACTAAGTGTCATGAGTGGCTTTCCTCATCCTGTGGGTTCTGGAGCGCTCACCTATCTATTCCTGAGAAGAGAAGGCATAGTTGGCAGTGGAGAGGACCTGGGAAATGGAGGGAAGATGGATAAAGATACCAGATGGACAAGTTGCAGTCCCCCAGCTTCTTGGAGCCACTTTGGTGACACAAGTCTTTGGTGAATTTTCTGGGCTGGTACCTCTACATCTCCCACCTGGCAGCACTGGCCAAAACCATCTGTCAACAGTGTGTCACCTGCAACCAGTTCAACGCACACCAAGAACCAACAGTATCCCCAGGAATCCAGTCATATGCAGCAACACCCTTTGAGGACATCCAGGTAGATTTTACTGAAATGCCAGGTGTAAAGAGAAGAAGTACTTGCTGGTGATGGTCTTCACACACTTCCCCACCAGGATAAGAAGAACACCTAAAGTAGGAAAACTGTTGCCCAGAGAAATCATCCCATGGTTTAAGTTGACCCTCTGGTTCAAATTTGACAAAGGGCTAGCCTTCAAAACAAAAATAGTGCAAATAATATCTTTGGGTATCACCTGGAAACTATATGTAACATATAGGCCTCGCAGCTTGGACAGAATGAAGTACATAAACAGGGCCATAAGAGCAGGAATCAATAAATTCTTCCAGGAAGCAAAGCTTAATTGGCTACAGGCCCTGACAATAGTGTTCAAAAAGGCCTCTGTCAATCCTCTACAATTGAGCAGGGACTCCTAAAAGAACTAGAAGAGACTGAGAAACCCTAGAAAGAGTAGCAATGAAGATCTCCACTTGGGTAATTAATGGTATTCTGTTAGTCTTCTGTCTGTACATCTTTTCTCTCTGGATGATAAAGGGGGCCAAGTGTAGGTCCAGGATCTAAACCTGGTCCCCCTCAAACCAAGGTAGAAAGGACTTTAAGCCATCATCGTTACCACATGCACAGCAGCAAAGGTGGAAGGAATACTCACCTGGAGTCATCACAGCTGCCTGAATAGAGCTTCACTGACCCCTGGGAAGTAATGGGACCTTATTATTATTATTATTTTTTAGAGACATAGTTTCACTTCATCACCCTCTGTAGAGTGCACTGGCATCACAGCTCACAGCAACCAATTCTCCTGCCTCAGCCTTCCAAGTAGCTGGGACTACAGGCACCCACCACAAGGTCCAGCTATTTTTTTCTTGTGTTTTGGCCAGGGTTGGGTTATAACCTGCCACCCTGGGTATATGGGGCCAGCACCTTACTCATTGAGCCACAAGAACCACCCAAGATACCTTTTAAGATGGTCAACATGCCTTCCTCCAGCCATATACTGGGAACTGGCTGGTCAATGCATGGCTGAAGCCGGAGGAAACTCCCTTGAGGGACTTTGGACTTTGGGAAAAGAGGGGGAGAGATGTCACACAAGGAAAAGAGAAAACTCATATGTATATCAGCCCACCACCGCAGTAGTATTAAAGCCTGAGTAGAGAACCCAAGAGGAGTCACCGTCCCTAAGATCTAAGTGCTAAAAAGAGATTAATATGGGCACCTGCAAAAGCAAACTGATAGAGACAATGAGAGAGGATAGGCAAGAAAGGTGAGGTCTAGGAGAACAGGTCTTCTCAAGGAGACCACAAGGATACACCTGCAGTGTCCTCTCCATGGTGACTCAGCTCTTGGGAATTTGTGAATTTAACTTCCTAGAACTTGGAAATTTCCAAGTTCTGTGAAATCCTATAGTTCTGTGGGGGCTGGAACAGCATCTCCCACTTGATTCAAACTGGCCAATGAGAAGGGTGCCTGTGGGGTGGAACTTTTTGACTGTCAATAAAAAGGGAAAGACCAAGCCAGTTGGGGAGCACAGCCATTTGGAATTCTTCTATGATGTAAGCTCCAGGCTAGTGAATAAAGCCCTTCCTCTTATAAACATGGTGTTTGGGTGCTCTTTTTCTCTATTGGGCCTCATATTCTGTAACATTTTTGGTTCCCTGACCAGGAAGTGAGATCACCCTTGGAGAGAACATGTGCCTGGTAGTTGCACCGAGACCCTGGAATTTGAAAACTATTTGTAAGTATTGTTAATTTCTGACAATACAATTATTTGCATAAGTTCAATAAGAATCTGTATTGTTAGAGACCCTGGAATTTGAAAGCTATTTGTAAGTATTGTTAATTTCTGACAATACAATTATTTGCATAAGTTCAATAAGAACTGTATTGTTAGATCGGTCCCTATGGCTCAAGCGGCTAAGGCACCAGGCACAAACACCTGAGCTGGAGGGTTCAAATCCAGCCTGATCCCACTAAACAACAATTACGGCTGCAACCAAAAAATAGCAGGGCGTTGTGGCAGGCACCTGTAGTCCCAGGTACTTGGGAGGTGGAGGCAGGAGACTCACTTGAGCCCAGGTGTTAGAGGTTGCTGTGAGCTGTGATGCCACAGCACTATACCCAGGGTGACAGCTTGAGGCTCTGTCTCAAAGAAAAAAAAAATCTGTTTTGTTGTATAGGACATGATGAAGGTACTGGTTATTTTACCAGGGCTTTGGCTGGAGTAGCATTTTTAGAGGTGTCCAGACTGCATTAAGGAATTAAGGTTGACTTTATAAGGCCAAAAAAAAAAGTCTTTTGGAAAACTGGCCAGATACCCATCAGTAACATTTCTTCATCTGTGGTCATAATGAAGGTCACTTTACTGATGGGCTTGGGAATTGAAAATGTGCTTGGGTACCTCAAGAGAAGAGAAATTTACCCAGTGCATACAGGTCTAATGGCACAGATGAAACCCAGGCTCATGAAAGGCTTTCAAGAAAGTCCAGCCTGGGATTCCTTATAAAAGTTTCCAGCAAAGCCAATTTTAAAGGAAAGAAGAGCCTAGATGGCTAATAATTAATTATTCTTACCGTGCTTTATGCAAATAATCAGACCCAGTATGCTGAAGAACAGTATATTTTGGCAAATTAGTTAGTTCTGCTATACTTTGTCTTTATCAAGAGAGCAATTGGAGAAAGAAAAATGATTCAAAGAGAAAAGAGGTTATGGCCCACCTGTATGAAATCCCAGCCTTGTCTGTACTGTCAACTCATAAAATGAGACATAAGTGTTTTACTAAATTGATCTGTTAAATGGGACTAAGAGATTGGCCCAAGGGTATAAAATTATATACAGTAGTTCTATTTACACTGAAGCCTTAAGAGTCAAGAAAGGGAGGGTGAGGGGCAAGATGGCTGTCTGGAGCCAGCCTCTGACAGAAGCTCCTGTCCAGAGGGAAGGATAATGTCCAGAAAGTACTCAATTAAGCTGAAGACTGGAAGTCGAGCCAAGAGAGAATAGTGCTATCTGCAAGTCACCTCTGCTGAGGCAAGCTTTCTCTTCATCTGATCCTGTAGGTTTTCTACAGGCGAGCGGTAAACTGAGGACCTCTTGTCTCATCCCACGTGTGAGAGCTGTAGGAAGTGGGGGCTACTTCCCTAGAAGGACCCTGCTGAGACTCCGAACACTCTCAGACATGCCAAAAGATTCCAAAATCCAGATAGCAGACAGTTTCAGAACACTGGCACAACTTGACCCAAATAAAAACTCTCATAGACACATTAAAATTATCTTTGCCAAAGCTAATATGAAGCTGAAAATTCTGCAAGCTGCAAGACCTCAGAAAACCATAACCTACAAGGGAAAGAACATTATAATGACTGCAGATCTCTGCTGAAACCTTTCAAGCTAGAAGAGTGTGGTCATTGACCTTTAATGTGCTTAAATAAAATAACTTTCAACCCAGGATCCTGTATCCAGCTAAATTGACTTTCATCTATGATGGAGAAATTAAAAACTTTAATGACATTCACATGTTGAAGAAATTTGCCATAACTAAACCAGCTTTCCAGGATATCCTCAGACCTATCCTCCATAATGAACAAAACAATCCTCCACCACCAAAATAAACTCACTCAGAAACTTTTGATGAAATTCCAACCTCAACAATGGCAACTGGACTTTCAAAAAACTTGATACCCAAATTACTATCCGGCTTATCAATACTCTCAATTAATGTGAATGGCTTAAATTGTCCTCTAAAGAGGCACAGGTTGGCGGATACAAAAACTCAGGTGAGACATCTGCATTCAAGAATCTCACCATACCTTAAAATATAAACATAGACTCAGGGTGAAGGGATGGTCATCTATAATTCAGGCGAATGGAAATCAGAAAAAAGCAGATGTTGCAATTTTATTTGCAGATACAATAGACTTTAAACCAACCAATGTAAGGAAGGATAAGTATGGGCACTTCTTATTTGTTAAGGGCAATACTCAACATGATGAGATTTCAATTATCAACATTTATACACCCGACCAGAATGTGCCTCAATTTATAAGAGAGACTTTAACTTTCATGAGCAACTTGATCTCCTCCAGCACCATAAATGTTGGGGATTTTAACACTCGTTTGGCAGTGTTGGATAGATTCTCCAAAAAGAAGCTAAGCAAAGAAATTTTAGACTTAAATTTAACCATTCAACATTTGCATCTAACAGACATCTACAGAACATTTCATCCTAACAAAACTGAATACACATTCTTCTCATCAGCGCATGGATCATCTTCCAAAATTGATCACATCTTAGGTCACAAGTGTAACCTCATGAAATTTTTTTTTTTTTTGAGACAGAGCCTCAGCTGTCCCCCTGGGTAGAGTGCTGTGGCATCACAGCTCACAGCAACCTCCAACTCCTGGGCTCAAGCGAGTGTCCTGCCTCCGCCTCCCAAGTATCTGGGACCACAGGCCCCTGCCACAATGCCTGTCATTTTTTGGTTGTAGTCATCATTGTTGTTTGGCGGGTCTGGGCTGGATTTGAACCTGCCACCTTAGGTGTATGTGGCTGGCACCTTAGCCACTTGAGCCACAGGCGCTGAGCCAACCTCACCAAATTTAAAAGAATAGAAATCATTCCTTGTATTTTCTCTGACCATCATGGAATAAAAGTTTTGTATGTTGTTTTTTGTATGCATATGCATACAAAAACATGGAAACTAAATAACCTCATGCTGAATGATAGCTGGGTCATAGATGAGATTAAGAAGGAAATTACTAATTTTTTGGAACAAAACAATAATGAAGACACAAACTATCAGAACCTCTGGGATACTGCAAAGGCAGTCCTAAGAGGGAAATTTATAGCGTTGCCAGCCTTCCTCAAGAGAATGGAAAGAGAGGAAGTCAACAACATAATGGGACATCTCAAGCAATTGGAAAAGGAAGAACATTTCAACCCTAAACCCAGCAGAAGAAAAGAAATAACTAAAATTAGAGCAAAACTATATGAAATTGAAAACAAAAGAATTATACAACCAATCAACCAATTAAAGAGTTGGTTTTTTGAAAAGGTCAATAAAATAGATATCTTTGGCTAACCCAACCAGAGGTAGAAGAGTAAAATCCCTAATTTTATCAATCAGAAATGATAAAGGCCAAATAACAACAGACTCCTCAGAAATTCAACAAATTCTTGATAAATATTACATAAAACTATTCTCAGAAGCATGAAAATCTGAAGGAAATAGATCAATACTTGGAAGCAGGCCACCCTCTTAGACTTAGACAGAAAAAAGGGGAAATGTTGAACAAGCCTATAACAAGTTCTGAGATAGCATCAACTATAAGAAATCTTTCAAAAAATATTTCTCCCTGGGACCAGATGGCTTCACATCAGAATTCTACCAAACCTTTAAAGAGGAACTAGTACCTATATTACTTAACCTTTTCCAAAACATAGAAAAAGAAGGAGTACTTCCCAACATATTCTATGAAGCAAATATTACACTGATACCCAACCAGGAAAAGACCCAACAAGAAAAGAAAATTATAGTCCAAATTTCTAAAGAATACTGATGCAGGCTCAGCACCTGTGGCTCAAGCCGCTAAGGCGTCAGCCATGTACATCTGAGCTGGCGGGTTCGAATCCAGACTGGTCAACCAAACAACAATGACGGCTGCAACCAAAAAGTAGCTGATTTCATTGTGGTGGGTGCCTGTAATCCTAGCTACTTGGGAGCTGGAGGCAGGAGACTCACTTGAGCCCAGGAGTTGGAGGTTGCTGTGAGCTGTGTGTGATGCCATGGCACTCTACCCAGGGTGACAGCTTGAGGCTCTGTTTCAAAAAAAAAAGAAAAAGAAAAAAAGAAAAAAGAATACTGATGCAAAAATATTCAATAAGATCCTAGCAAACAGAATCCAACAACACATCAAACAAATTATACATCATGACCAGGTGGGTTTCATCCCAGGGTCCCAAGGATGGTTCAATATACATAAATCCATAAATATAATACATTACCTAAACAAATTAAAAAACAAAGACCTAACTAAAGACATGAAAGACCTCTGTAAAGAGAACTATGAAACCCTGAGAAAAGAAATAGCTGAAGACATTAGCAAATGCAAAAATATACCATGCTCATGGCTGGGAAGAATCAACGTTGTTAAAATGTCTATACTACCTAAAGCTATGTACAGATTTAATGTGATCCCTATTGAAGTACCTCTGTCATACTTCAAAGACGTGGAAAAATTAGTACTTCATTTTACTTGGAAACAGAAAAAACCTCAAAAAGCCAAGACATTACTCAACAATAAAAACAAATCAGGAGGAATCATGCTTCCAGACTTCAGCCTATACGATAAATCAACAGTGATCAAAACAGCATGGTACTGGCACAAAAATAGAGAGGTAGATGGATGGAACAGAATTGAAGACCAAGAAGTCAACCCAGACATTTATCATCATTTGATTTTTGATAAGCCTATGAAAAATAAATTTGGGGAAAAGATTCCCCACTCAACAAATGGTGCTGGGTGAATTGGCTGGCGAACTGTAGAAAACTGCAACTGGACCCACACCTTTCTCCTCTAACAAAAATTGACTCTCAATGGACTTAAACTTAAAACAGGAAACAATAAAAATTCTTAGAGAGATTGCAGGGAAATGCTTGAAAAATATTGGCCTGGGAGAATATTTTATGAGGAGGACACCCCGGGCAATTGAAGCAACATCAAAAATACATTACTGGGATCTGATCAAATTAAAAAGCTTCTGCACTGCCAAGAATACCCTAAGTAAAGCAAAAAAACAGCACTCAGAATGGGAGAGGATTTTTGCAAGTTATATTTTTCTGACAAAGGTCTAAGAACCAGAATCTATAGAGAATTCAAACTAATTAAAAAAAAAGTGATCCCATTTCATTGTGGGTAAAAGACATGAACAGAAGCTTCTCTGATGAAGAAAAGTGCATGGTGCATGGTCTACAGATGCAGGAAAAAATGCTCATCATCATTAATCATCAGAGAAATGCAAACCAAAACTACTCTGAGATACCATCTAACTCCAGTAAGAGTAGCCCACATCATAAAATCACAAAGCTACATATATTGGCATGGATGTGAAGAAAAGGGAAAACTTCTGCACTGCTGGTGGGAATGCAAGCTAGTACATTTCTTTTGGAAGGAAGTTTGGAGAACACTCAGGGATCTAAATATAGACCTGATGTTTGATCCTGCAATTCCTCCTCTAGGTGTATATCCAAAGGACCAAAAATCATTTGACAATAAAGATATTTGCACCAGATTGTTCATGCAGTTCAATTCATAAATGCCAAGAAGCCCAAGTGCCCATCAACCCATGAATGGATTAATAAATTGTGGTATATGTATACCATGGAATACTATACAGCATTAAAAAATGAAGACTTTACCTCTTTTATGTTTACATGGATGGAGCTGGAAAATATTCTTCTTAGTAAAGTATCTCAGGAATGGAAAAAAATATCCAATGTACTCAGTACTACTGTGAAACCAATTTACAATCACACACATGCATGAGAAAAATGAAACACAAGTTTAGGATGAAGGAGGGAAGGGGAGAGTGAGGGGAAAGGAAGGGGGTGGGTTGATAGAGGGAGGGTTAGTAGGTGGACCACACCTATGGAGCATATTGCAAGTACAAGTTGTATCTATCAGGTGTAGAGCACAAATGTCTTAATTCTGTAATAGGGTAAATGTGGTGAA
>CAUYQV010097700.1:0-28813 GCA_963574575.1 Galagoides demidoff
TCATCAGATCCCCAAAGCATTTGGGGCTGGCCTCTTTTTTCCCACATTCTGACCTGTGAACTCTATCATCTTGGCCTCCCTGAACTTCCAACTCTATGCACTCCATCTGGTTACCTCTTACCTCTGCTGCTAATGAAGACTGTCTCCAAACCCAGATTTAGGAGAGTTTTGTTACATATTTAATCCTCTATATGGTCTATGTTTTAAGTAGGTTTTCTATTCAATCTCTTATGTAATATGTACATAATTTAGCCATATCAGTTAAGTTTCCAATGGCATTGGCATAGTTACGTATTCATATTCTATTTTATTTAAGAAATTTGGTTTTGTTGAACCACTATTTTTTATTATTTAGTTTTTGTGCTTATTTTATTATTTTAGTATATTTAACACTTTCCCTAATTTTTATTTAAGTTAAATATTTGAGTGATTTAATCTAAATGTTTCCTTTTATCTTTTTGTTAAATGCTTAAGGCTTTAGACTTAGCTCTAAATTTCACTCTAGGTCTATCCATAAGTATGGGTTATTGTCATCTAGTTGTTAAGGATTTATTTTATAATGCCCAGTGTAATTTCTACTTTTGTCCATAAATTAGTTAGAAGTGAAATTTTAATAACAGGACACTTTTTGCTTTAAACCATATTTCCTTTGTGATATTTAATTTTACTGAAGTTGGTTTATAGTAATGACTTGAGCAATAAAAATTCTCCCAAAATTGATAAGATAGTCCTTCTGACTTTATGAGACTCAATTTTTGTTAATGTTCTCTGAATACTTAAAAAATGAATTTTTTTTATTGTTTGCATGGAGGTACTTAAATATATGTAATAAAAATGTAGTGTAAATATTCTATAATAAAAATAGATTTTATCTGTTTCACCTAAAACTTATGGCAAATTTATATTTATATTTTCCACTATGGTGAAATGTTACTGTAATTCTGTCTTCCTTTGTTGTTTCAGATATTTCAAAGATATATAATTAAGTGCCTAAATCTTTACTACTCAAATATTTTCTTCACAATTTTTTTACCTTTATGTTGTCTTGTGTAAATATAGTGGGTTTTTTGCAAAATTCTACTTTGAAATGTATTAATGTTGTATCATTTTTATCTCATTTAGTGCTTGCTTCATGTACGTATCCTATCGTATAATTTCCATTTTTCGTGTGTCCTAACGTTTTAAGTGTGTTTCTTATAAGCACATAGGATGGAAATTAGTTTTAAATTTAAAATAAATCTCATACACTTCATATTTTAATAGGTTAGTCTAATTTATTTATAATTAGTATAATTGCTGATAGATCAAACTCTTCCTCCTTATTTTAGTCTCCTGTTCATCAATAATCTTTATCCCTTTTTATCTTTCCTGTCTCTTGTTGCTTTGAGAAACTACATTTCCCCTCCTCTCTTTTCTTTTTTCCTATAATGCAAATTATGTCAGAAGCTGTCAACTGCATTTCCATCTTTATAAGTGGTTTCCCCAAATTTTTATCATGTGCATTTTATTATGCATTGTTGAAACTCTTCTACTTTCTCTCAAAAAAAAGTCATTCTTTTAAGATGATTGTACTGGGGAAACTTGTCATTTTAAAAAACAAAATTCTCTCTCTTTTTCCTAGTTCTCCTTATAAAACCTAAAATCCCACTTGCTTCTGGTAACACTATTCCTTTCCCGCTTTCTGTATCTCCACACACAGGAGCAATAGATGTCAAAACTCTACATCTCAGGGAAGATCTTCTTTCATTTTTCCTTCTTCCCTCATGGCCACTGCCTCCTTACCAGGGGCTGCCTTGGGTTCTATCCGAACCAACTTCATCACACCCTCCCTTTACATTTACTTCAGTCAAGAGAAAACCATGAACTCTTGTCATCCCTCTGCACCTGAAATCCCCTCTTTTCAAGGTGTCATGCATCCCTACTGTAAGCTCATCTTCTACTCCTCCCCAACTCCCAAAACTCCTCCATTCTCCTGCCTGCAATGTAGCAATACCAATCTCCCTTATTCTTAGCACCTTCTCCGAGCATTCCCTTCATCTTCCTATTTTAACTGAAACATGACAATTTTCTAAGCTCACCAGTTTCCTCATATTTATCTCAAATGCCATTTTTTCCTCCATACCTTTCAAATGACCAACTTTGGAAGTTGGTAGATACTTCTCATTGTTACTCCCAAACCAATTTTCCTTCCTGCTCAATTTACAGTTGTTCATCAGAAGCCCTCATTTTTCTTTACCTAAAACATTGACGCCTTGTTCCTTATCTATTTCATGAAACAATTTTTTCACTTGCCTTCAGAATATACCTCTCTTGGTTCTATTCCTACTTAACAGACTTCTCTTTATCCACCTCATCTGCTAGATCCTCATACTCTTGAAGTGCCTTATGGATTTGTCCTTGGACCTCTTTTCTTTTCTACCAGGCTCATTTTGTTACCATCTCATAAAGTCTCATAGCTTTGATGTTATCTATTTACCAATAACTCCCAAAAGTTTACCTCTAACCCAGACCTGGACCAGGAGGTCCAAATTTGCTATCTCAATTATTGCCTTGGCCCTCTCACTTAGATTTTAAACAGCTTAACCAATAGTACCAACCTGAATTCCTAATTTTAGTCTTTAAGTGTGATCCTTCCCTATAGTCTCTAACTCTATGAGTAGCCATCTTCACTTTCAGTTGCTTAGATTAAAATCTTAAAGTCACCTTTTACAGCTGTCTTTCCTACTGCATGTTAAAGTTATTGGCAAATTCCTTTGACTCTAAGTCCAAAATATATAAAATATGCAATCTTATCTCATGACTTTTGCTATTATTACCATAACTTCCATCACCAGAACTATTGCAATAATGTTCTACCCCAGAGGTCCAAAAACTATTGCATGCAGGCTGATTTGTTCATATCATTTGTGCATTTTAACATGTGTTGTTGTTCTTTTACATATGGATATGTACAAAGTAGTCATATTCTGGGGAGAGTAATCATTTGTCTGCTGTATATTTCGCATTTGTCATTTCTTAACCTGTATCTTACTTTTAAACATGATTTATGATTTTACTATTTTGTGAATTGTTACATTTTTTTTAATACCATTTTAACTGAATTTTAGGGTCCCTGAGGGCATTGGCCCTTGCCTGGCATACCTTTAGTATCCTATTCTACCTCACTCATCATGAATGCTTCATCAAGGTTTGTTCATTTATCAACCCAAAATATAGCTTTTCACTTGAGTTTCAGTACACAGCACACAAGTAACAAAGTAATAAGATTTAGCAGTCTACACTGGCACTGACCTGTACCCTGTCAGCAGTCAGAAATGAACTTTGGAGGATAAGCTAGTTTCTCATGTTCCACTCTGTCAGAACTCAGGTACACAGGGCAAGAAGTAGGAGGCAGCGTATAAATGCACAGAGGAATCCAGACAGAATCTTAAAGTAGTAAATGCACTTTCAAAAATGAAAAGGTTTACTTCAAGGTCTTGGTTCCTTACACTGTTAGAAATATTATTCAGGAAAAGTCTTTTAAAGAAGCCCTGCTCACATAGTATGCAATTTCATACACACAGAACAGCCAGGCTACGAGGGACTAGTTTTGTATTCTATAATTCATTTGCCACCTTCAACTGTTAGCTTGTATGGATGTTTATGTAAGACTATATTTTACATTTATTACCAAATCAAATAATATATATGCAACACCAAGGGAAAGTATTCCTACTGCCCCTGCAATGATATCATTCACTAAAAATATAAAGAATAGGAGAAATAATGCATCTCTCTCTCTTTTTCTCTCTGCCTCAAAAGAAATAACAAACTTGGAATTTTACTGAGTTCATAAGTCTGCAGATGAGTTCTACTATTATAACAAAAGTCAGGAGGGGCAATGTTTGAACAAAGTAAATCGGAGGGAAGGGGAAAGGAAAAGGTATATATAATATTACAAAAACTGAATTCATCAACATGAGGCTCACACTTGGTTTTCATGTATAGGCTCCATTGGTTATTATATCTGTATGTCTGATTAGAAAAAATTTAAAATGGTTTCTGAACACCTTTAAGGTCAGTGGAAAATTATCATTTTATATAGGCAGAGTCAGAACAACACAAGAGACTAGTGTGGGAGTGGCATACCTAAAAGGATAGAAATTGTCATTCAGAAGAGAAGTATTGAAGAAAAAGACAAAGAAAGAAGGACAGAGAGGTATATAGAAAAAGGAGTTAAAAAGACAATTCTGAAATGAAAGTTAAAAGACCAACAATATTCATATACCAACTGACCTCCATACTCAGGGTATTTATTGCCAGTTATTTATTATAGTGTGAAATATAAGCTGGTGTCCTCAGACATGTATGGTTATAAGAATTACCTGGAAAGTTAATTCTAAAACATTAATTCCTCCATTCTATCCTTCTCTGAACCCAACCAAATCTATGCTTCAGGATGGTAGCTCAGCATTATTTACTCATTTTAAATTCTCTTATGTTTGTTTACCTATATGTGCATGTGTCATTGTTGGTAGTTAGGTTCAGGAGATGATTCTAATTCCCAGAGAGATTTGAGAACTCATACTAATCTCACCTCGCCTTGCACTAAAAGCATGGTGGGAAGAGGTTTCTGCCTCCCTATCTTTTCCTTCACAGGAGCAAGAAGTCTAATCACAGTGAATGCGGTTGTAGGTCTACCATTAAAACATAAGAATTATGGGAGAAACTCTCTTCCAGGTTGGTAAAAAAGCTAGGATCTAGAACTCTGTCAGGTAGATAGAATCAACATACAGCTTTCTTTGTTCCCTGTAGTCGAGATTTCTTTGATCTCTTCAATGATTTGTCTCTTCGAACCAACTTGTAGTAAGAGCTGGACTTACACAGAGAAATGTCTCTAAACATTTCTCTCAGAATAGTTAGCTAACTTATAGCTTTCTCAAGCTTCAACTTTGACTCTAACACTTATCTTCCTTGTGGTTTTGAAAGAGTATAGAGAAATAAAGTATGATTTGTTTGTAAACTAGTTTAAAATATTAATTATATAGCTATTAAAAGGTAGACTTTTGCTTTGACTGCCAAGCTAGTCTTGTAACATTTCCTGACATTTTTTGATCATCCTTGCGAAGAAAGTTGTACTGCATGGTATATAGTCTCTGGTTGCTGATCCAGCCAAATATATTCAGATTTTTTACTAATTAGCTTGCCTGCAGGGACTCACGTGGTCATGCCTCCCTATAGACTATAGCTCAGACTATAGCAGAGAGAAACTAGAACCAAGCTATAATGCTGTTTTAATACCCATAGTGGAATTTAGGTCAGTGTCAGGTATTAGTAACTCTCTCCAGATCCATGACTGGGCAGTACTGCTCTCAAACAATAGCTAACAGGGGCTAGAACCAAATCATAAGGAAATATATTAAATTCTACAGCAGAAGATACAAAGTGGCTGAGTAGATTAAATAAACAATAATCAACAATATGCTTCAAGCAAGATATTCACTTAAGCCTTAAGAACACATACAGGCTAAGAGTGAAGGAATGTAAAAGATATTTCATGCAAGTGGTGACCCAAAGACAGCAGAGATGGCTATATTTATTTCACAAAAAATAACATTTAAGTTAAAATCTTCACAAGAGACAAAGAAAGACACTATATAAAATAAAGGGAAAAATTTTTCAAGAGATATGACAATTGTCGATATGGATGCATCCAATATCAGAGCACCTAATCACAGAAAGCAAATATTACAGTACCAAAGAAAAAAAATACAAAGTAGTACATTAATAGTTGGAGACTTAACCACTCCACTTTCACAATAGACCCATCATTCAGATAGGAAATCAATAAGGGAATGCTGAATTTGAATAGCACTATAGATCAAATGGTCTAAAAATATATATACAGAACATTCCATCTAACATCTGTGGAATACACATTCTTCTCAGGCAGATCAGAAAATTCTCCAGGATGGAGCTTTTAGTGGGCTACAAAATAATTCTTAACAAATGTAAGATTGAAATTATATCAAGATATCAATAAAAGGAGTTCTTTTTAGAACATTTACCGATCTATGGAAATATACAACATGCTTCTAAAAAACCAATGAGACAAGAATTCAAAAGAGAAATTGAAAGGGAAAAAGGAAAGTGGAGATACAACTATAAAGACTTACAATATGCAGATAAAACAGTGCTAAGAGGAGAGTATATAGTAATAAATGGCTACATTATAAAAAACTCAAAGAACTTGGCCAATAGATAAAAATTTTCAGTTATAAGTTCTAAGAATCTAATGTGAAGCCTGGTGCCTGTAGTTAATAAAACTGTATTGTGTTTACTTAAAATTTGATAAGAGAACAGATTATAAGTGTCCTCACTGCCCCCACCCCAAATGCACACACTCAAAATTAGTTACTATGTGTGGTGATAGATATGTTAAATAATGTTACTCCAGTAATAATTATACAATGTATGCATATATCAATATATATCTTAAATATAAATTATTTTTCAGTTAAATATTTTTAAATAAAAATAAACTCAAGATAGGTCAACAGAAAACACATGATTGTAACACTAATTAAAATTAATGGCTTTTAAAAAACTAACACAAGGAATAGCTAGCAAAGTCAAAATTAGGTCTTTATTTAATTGAGGTCTAATAAGGAAAATATAGAAAGATGAGGAAGAAGAATTATTAAATAAGGAATTGTTGAGAATTTTTTAAAACTACTAGAGGCATCAACCCACATACTTAAAATCTCAGAAAACAGTTTAGGAAATATATATACACAAACAAAAAGAAAAAATATGTAAGAAAGAAGGAAAAGGATAAAAGAAGGAATGAAAGAAAGAAAGAAAGGGGAAAAGAAAGAGAAGGAGAGAGAGAGGTTAGAGGAAAGAAAGAGAATGGGGAAAAAAGCAGAGAAGTATACCATAGCAAAACTTGTAAATAATCAATGAAGAGAAAATAGCTCATAGGGATGGAGGAATTGTTGCAAATATTAACTTCCTTAGTATAACAGTAACACTGGCAGTGAAATTCTCCACAGAAGTAAGAAAAGTTAAAAATATAATTATAATCACTTCTTAGAAATACTAGATGGACAGTAAATTTAATTAGTCTACATATTCTATATACAGGTAAGAACCTGAGAATATCAGACAGGAGGAAAAAGGGGGAAAGAAAACCCACAAATATGTGCTCCTTAAAATTTAAGACAAATTTTAAAAGTAAGAAAATGAAAAGGCTGAAAGTAAAATGATGGGAAGGGATATACAATGAAAAACAAAGCAAAATAGAGCAAAATAAAGATGATGGATCTATACTATGATGAAAGAATGCCTTTGGTGGCAAATGACTTCTTGAGATAGATATTGCATAAAGATAGAAGAGGTTAATCAACAGGGAAATGATGAATTTAAATGTACACTAACATAATTTACAATATAAAATTTGGACTGATAAAATGGAAGATTAGACAAATCTCAAACTGAAAGATTTAACGTATTTTTTTATAATTATAAAATATAACAATTTGAATAAAACAATTAGCAAAAGTTAACTAATGGAGATGTGTAGAACATTGCCACAAACAGAAACAAAATTTTTATTATTTCAAAAACACATGAAGCATATAGGGGTTAATAAAAACAGTTCTTTTTCTCTCATCATGTTTAAAATAAACTAGAAATCAATAACAAAATGCTTTCTAGATTAACTTAATTGATGTTTTAGAATAATCCGTGTCAGAAAAGAATGAAAATTTGATGATATTTTGAAATGAAAAATGAGCATGTAATAGATTAAAAACTTGTGGTATATAGGTGAAAAAAGGGCTTAGAAGAGATTTATACATTAGTAAAAACAAGGCTTAAAATTGATAATTTTAGCTTCCATTTCAACAGCATAGGAAAAAACTGCAAATCGACACCAAAGAATACATTAACAAAAGAAGTAATAAGAAAAGAATACATTAACAAAAGAAGTAATAAGAAAAAAGTAAAGTAGAAAACAAGCGTATATAAAATTAAAAGTTAAAATTTGGTTGAGTATTCAAAAATTGATAAACTCTCAGCAATACTAACGATGAGAAAAATTAAAAACACAAGTTACAGCTCTCCTGGCTTGGGGCCCGTACCCCAGTTGTTAGGGCGCTGGCCACATACACCAGGGTTGATGGATTCAAACCCAGCCCAGGGCCTGCTAAACAACAATGACAACTACAACAAAAAAAGAAAAGAAAAGTTACAACTCTCAGAAATTAAAAAAACAAATGAGGAATGAGTTCACTCATTGGAAACAGGAAAGAATATTTTGAATTGTGTTATGTCAAAAATTTAATTATATAGACTCAATCTACAGGTTTCTTTAAAACATGCTATTTACTGAAGTTTTTAAAATACATGATAGTCTAATTATATCTATTAAAGAACTTTAATCTCTTATTATAAAGAAAATTAGCACAAAAGGCTTATGTAATATTTAAGGGCAAAGTAAAGCAATTGTATGCAAATTTTTCCAAAAAAATACACAAAGAGTAGATGTTTTAAACTTTTATGAGGGTAGCAAATCCTTGTTTCTAAAGCATGAGAATGTTATGTTACAAGAAAAATTGGAAACCAGCATCTCTCAAAATCATAAAATGCAAAAATTCTTAATAAAATATTTTCAAATGAAATGCAGGATAATTAGGAGAACGAAGTATCAGGACTAAAGTGAGATTTATTTCAGAAATGCCAGGATGATCTAAATGTTTGAAAATCTGTGTAATTTATTGTTTTAAAAGAAAAATGAAATGAATCATATGACTATCTTGATAAATGTAGGAAAAGCATTTGGCGAAATTAAACACCTATTCAGGATTTGTAAAATATCTTCACAACCTAGGAAATCAAGGGGAATTTCCTTAATCTGGTAAAAATTTTAAAATATATCCACATATTCTTTGATATAGCTCCCTCAAAATGTTTAATTAAAAAGTTTATTAAAAGTCTGAAATTTCAAAATGTTGACACAACAAACCTTGGGGCAACTTATGAGCTGTCATTGGCTGACCAATAGATATTTCTGAAAGTGAGGGTAAAAATAAAACATGGTTTTCTGATTTTAAATAAAGGACATCACATACAAATATGATATCACAGTAACAGTAATGAGCTCAGGATTTTGGAGTCAGTTGATCTTGATTCTGTTTCATCAACTATAAAATAAAGAAAGCAACACTTGCTATAAACACTGGATGTGAAAAGTAAGTTTTAAAATTTATACCTATGAAACAGTAAAGTATAATATCAAAAATCTTGATATTTGCATGTATTTGCATGCAAATCTTGATATTTGCATTTGCATGTATTTTTAAATTGAATTTGTGTCAAGGTAATTGCAGATTCAAATGAAGTTGTGAGAAAAAATACAGTGTGATTCCATACTTTTCAGGTAATGTCTCCCCATGGCAACTTACTGCACAGCTATAGTGCAATTTCACAAGCAGGAAATTGACATTCATATTAATACAATCACTAGTCATATTCAGATTTATCCCATATGTGTACATAGATATGTACACATGCACATATATAGTATATCATATTTTGTTTGTTCATTCATTACTTAATGAACATTGACACTCTTTCCATTTCTTCTTTGTTGTGAATAATGTCTCTATGGATGTGCAAATATTTCCTTATGCTCTACTCTCAATTCCATTGTATATATACACCCAGAATTGAGATTTACTGGAACATATGGTAGTTTTGTTTCATTTTTTTATTTTCTATTATATAGCAGTTGTGCTATTTAACAATGCTACTAACAGGCTTCCAATTTTTCCAAATCCTTAAAAACACTTGTTATTTGGGGGGGAGTTGTTTTTAAATTGTAGGTATCCTGGTGAGTGCATCTTCACTTTTGAAAGATTAGTTCACTGAGTATAGAATTCTAGGTTTACAAAGTTGTTTTTTGTTTTTTGTTTTTTTTCCCAACACTTACCTATGTCACTGCATTGTCTCTTTTCCTATATGGTTTCTGAAGAGAGGTCCTTTTTAAATACCATACTTGGTCCTCTATAGGTGTGGTGATTTTTTACTCTGGTTTCTTTGAAGATTTTCTTTTTTACATTCTCACTTTAAACATTTTATTTTCAGATGTAGAGTTTTTCATGTATTTTTTTTGTAATATTTGCTCTCAGGATCTGCGATTTGGTATCTCCTACTAATTTTGGAAAATTCTCAGCAATTACTACCTCAAATATTTCTTCTTCTTCTTTCACACTGTTTTCTTGGTAAAATTGCAATTACATCTTTTGTAATTGTGTCACTGTCAGGTAGGGATAAGGAAACAGATGCTTTGTCTAGTGTCCATTGAGAAGCAGATGACACTAAGAGATGTTTTGTCTACTAGGAGGAACAAATGGCCAGAAGGATGCTCTAAAGAAAGAACAGATGACATGTCAAGGGGATCCCCAAGGACTGACAAGATGTTTGGTCTATGATAGAGGGTTTCCAAGGACTGACCAATCAGAACGAGGTAGAAAAACCATGAAGTAGAGATATGATCAAGACCACAAAAGAGAATCTTTGGGGCGTGCACACTTGAGGTACCAGTGTCCCTAAATGACTTATCCTCATTAACATAGTAAAAATAATCCCCACTAGTGCCATTAAAGTGTTAAATAACCATGGCAACCCCTGGAAATTGTCTTATAAAGGTAGAAAAGAGTAGAGTTCAAAATTTCAGGAGTTCTCTACCCTTTTACAAGAAAAAGCCAGGAATATTCTACCTCCACTTAACATAAAATTAGAATATCAGCACAAAAGAAAAAAATCTTGTTAAACCTACAGTCTCTTCCACTTGCAGGGGCCAACCCAATCCTTCTCTGGAATATGCTATATTTTTAATAAACTCTGGCACTTTGCCTGCTTGCACCAGCTTGCATTGCTAATTTACTCTGTAGGTGCTGTACCAATAACCATTCTTTGGTACTAGAAACCAAGGACCTGGGAACAGCAGGACCTGACATCTGGTCCCAACACCTAACATAACCATTTGTGAATATTGCATTCTTTTTTCTCTTTGCTTTCAGTTTGGAAAGTTTCTACTGACGTATTTTTAAGCTCATTCCTGTCCACATCCAGTCTTACTGAAGAGCCATCAAAAGAAAACCACTTTATGCTGTTATATTTTTTTAGCGTTTTCTTTTGGTTTTTCTGACATTTTTTAACCTTTTGCCTACATCACCCATTCCTTCTTACACATCGTTCGCTGTTTATATTAGAGCCTTAACATACTAGTCATGTTATTTTAAATTTCCTATCTGATGATTCTAAAACCTGTGTCATCTATAAGTATGTTTATCTTTTTACACTGTACTTTTAGTGTGCCTTATAACTTTTTATTGAAAGCTGGCAATGACATGTTGAATCTGACAAGAGGAGCATTTAGGTGTTGCCCACCAATGAGTTCTGCTCTTAGTACAGTAATTTTGGCTGTGATTCTACCTATTGGCTGGTTTCTAATTTTTAGAATGGTGGTTTGTCTTATCATGATGGCTCTGAGTTCCTTGAAGGACCTAAGAAAGGTCATTAATTGATTATTAATTTATTCAAATTTCTTTTCTGTGACTGTAGGCTTGATAATTTCCAATTTTTTGTATAAAATTAGAAGTTCTATGTATTTTTTAATATTGTTTTTATTTTTATAACAAGAGAGCAAACCTTTCTGCAGACATCTGTACAAACATTCACACACATTTTTTAAAAATAGTAGACTATTAAAGTTTACCTCAAGCAGAATTTCATCTCTTTTTGTTTGAATTACATAAAATAAGAAGGGAACATTTCTATCTACTCAAGCCCTTCTGGCTTTTCCACTTCACTCCACTCAGGGCTAATTATTATTTTCTACTTGACTCCCATCTTCCCTGACTTTTATGTAAAAGTGTACAGATGCACCAACTTTTTATACAAAAGTTAATCATTTTTACATACTGTTTTATAATCTCAAGATATTTAACTTTATTCAGAAGAGTAACGGGAGGAATGAAAATAACAGGGCCAAGGGACATTGTGTTACATGCTAACTCCACTATAGTTTTTCTTGACTATCATCATAATGGTTATCAGTGATAGCATTTGTTGAACATCTGTTGCGTTTAAGGCACCCTAATAGATACTGAGATAACAAGGGTGGATTGTAGCAGCAAAACATACATGTCTGAATATTATACTTGCAATTAAAGGAAATATTAAAAATTAACTCACACGAATTTATAACTGCTTCAGGTTCATAGAAGAAAAGGTTACTTGTACAAAAATATTTTCATTTAGGTATGATGTGGGTAGAATAATTTGAGAATGAGAGGCTTATAATTTGGAAATAAAATCTAGAGCCAAACAAATAATATTTTTTTAAAGAAACTAACCTACATTAATCACTGATCTTACGTTTTTCTGTTATAGGAATTTTGCATGTATTAACACATTTAATACTTAACAAGCCCATAAGATTATCTTATGACCTCCAATATAGCCCTGAGGAGACTGAGATATATTGAGAGACATAATTTACTCAAGTTTTGAAGCAATGCAGTCTCTGAGGCCAGTGCTTTTCACATGGCTAAATACAGTCACTGAGCAAGTATTCCATTTAGGAAGGGAAAAAGGATAATGTTGGAACAGTAAGTTGAAGCTCCAATTTGTAGGCTTCTGAATGCAAGGATATGCATTTTTTTAATACATTTTTTTTGCCAAGCAATATGGAGTCAATGAAGACTCAGCCAGAGCTTGTACAAAAGCATATTTTCAGCTAATTAATTTAATCACAGTATATAAAATGATCTGAAATAGATAAAAAGCAGAGTAATTACTGAGAAATCTGCTCTAATAGTTCAGTACTGAGGGGTGAGTGACTATTTCAAAGTAACAGCAAGAAATAACAAAATCAAAGGGAAGACATCACAGTCATATTCCTGCTTTTGTTGTTGTTTGTTTGTTTGTTTGTTTGGGGTTTTTTTGTTTGTTTTGAATCAGTCTCACTTTGTTACTACCCTCCATAGAGTGCCATCGTGTCAGAGCTCACAGCAACCTCAAACTCTGGGACTCAAGCAATTCCCTTACCTCAGCCTCCCAAGTAGCTGGGGCTACAGGTGCCCACCACAATACTTGGGCTGTTTTTCAAGACAAGATCTTGCTCTTTCTCAGGCTGGTCTAGAACTTGTGACCTCAAGCAATCCACCTGCTTAGGCCTCTCAGAGTGCTAGAATTTCAGGCATGAGCCACCATACATGGAACATGTTCCTCCTTAATTCTACTACAGACACTGTTCGTTTTTTTGTTTTTTGTTTTTTGTTTTTTTTTTTCCAAGCCATCTAGTGTGTGACAGAGCTGGGATTAAAATCCCCATGTCCCAGGTCATAGCAGCAAGATTTCTGGTACAACTCATCACAAATCACTACTGAATGGTATTTTTCTACACGCTTTTCTTTACTTTGTACTTTCAGGCTATAGTTTTAGTTAAACTTTTTATTCTCAAAACCTGAAGTTCTTTTTCTTCTATGATTATAAATCTCTGATTTACTCAATATTTATTTCTGTTTTTTGTTTTTTTTTCCACTAAATCACACCAAAAAGAAAAAATGGCTCTCTTAAGTTCATTGACTTGGATGTCAACACAAGAGATCTTGCCTTCTCGTCCAGCCAAATATACAATTGGACAGATGGAAAAAAATTTAGTTTCCACTCAGTAAATTTTCCAATATGCAGCACTTTCTAAAAGGGGTTTTATAATATAAAATTGTAAAATGATATACATTTGAAAAGTTGAATGATAAAGATATTCATGATGAAGGCAAATACATATGTTAATGCATCATATATTGTCATTAGAGAAGGAACCATTCTCAAAGAGGCAAGCAGTAAAAATCTTTTAACGGAGGCATCACAATTCATGGGGAGCCTTATTAAAGCATAAGCGCCTGAGAAAATGAAAGAATACAAAAATGAAAGCAAGATCTGAAAAACAGGTATTTCCAGTCAGAGAGCAGAGCATTCGATAGAATAATAAGAAAAGGCATTATAATGGAAAAGGGAGAACGCATAAACACGACTAGTACACAGACAAAAATAATAATTGTTTTTAGAAACCAGGAGATGGGTCCCAATTTCCATAACTTAATACGAAGACACTTTACATGCAAAAGAGCCATAGAGGAGATTAGAGACTGAATGACCTAGAGTAATGCTTTAGAGGTGCCCTCTATTTTTTTGTCAAAATCTCATATTATTCAATATAATCATATATACAAAAAAGTAATCTAGCAACCAATTAATTTTTAGATGCCTGAATATAACAGAGAAGAGCATGAGCAAATAAACTCAGCGGGTAGTTAATAGCTGGCTTCTCCCAAGAATGGATTGTCACCTTTACATCTGGAAAAAAAACCACCAGCACCCAAAGCACGGTTTTGCCTTTGGGAGTACTCTGACATATTTATACTGGTGACCTGACTAGATAATGGACACCAAAATAGGAGTATTGGAAATAGACTGAAATGAGCTCAAAGAAAACATTTTACTCTAGAAAGAAATAGTGAAATACAGGAGATTTCAGTTTCTTGGGCATAAATTGTGATGTGTACACACTTATTAAGAGTTTAATATATAAAAGAATTCTACCCTTGGTACTACATGAATGTGTTCATTCTCCCACCTCGAGTAGCAGCACAGCTTGCAAGGGTCCTCAAACTTTTTAAACAGGGGGCCAGTTCACTGTCCCTCAGACCGTTGGAGGGCTGGACTGCGGGCCCTGGGACTAGTCAGCTGCTAAGCAGGACAGGCGGTGGCGGCAAAAACATCCGGCAGGCCGGATCAATGTCCTCGGCTGGCCACATGTGGCCTGCAGGCCGTAGTTTGAGGACCCCTGGAGAGGAGAAGTTAAATGTGAAGAGCAAAAACAGAGCAGAAGAGCCGAGAGCGCTTAGGGGTAGCTTAATGATCAAGATTCGAGTACCTAATTTTCGTGGAAAGACATCCAGACCAAAATCCCAATAGAAATCCTACCTTCTATTCGCAAAAGATACATGAACTATGTCCCAAATTACTCCTTTTATAAAGGTGCTTTAGGCAGGACCATGACAATGTAACATTGTCTTAGGAAACATGAGGGTAAAATGAATGTTTTAATTTGCCAAGCTTTATATTTAAAAAAAAATGTTTTTTTAAAGTTAAAAAATGGCATTTAGTACCATTGTCTTCTCTCTTCCCAGACTTGTCCTATGTTCTTGGTTGAAAATATATGTAGGGTTTTACAATTCTGTTAATCAGTGGTTTCTAAAAAATAAAATATCCAGTTTCACTGAACCACTCCCTGCTGAAGCCTCATGGGCTTTCTCTCCATCTGTATTTAATTAGCTCATCTGGCTATCAAAAGGCTGTCCTCATGATTGTCACTCATTGCATGCCTTAAAAAAAAAAAAGCTCCAGATTCATGATGAATATGGTTCTTACTATCCCGAGAAGTACAAAATTTCTATCATCTTGGACAAGTTATATAAACTCCCTGGCCTGTATTTTGCTCATACTAAATGAAGGAGTTGAACTTGAATATTTAGAGAGCTTTCAGCCTCTAGCTGCTGTGTTGTCATGCCCTCACCAGGATTTCCGGATTCCAAAATGACAAGTGAGGATGTTAAGTGTGAGGGACTGAGAGTTTGACAGGATTCAAGCAGTGAAATTCCACTGGGAAGCACTAATACAAAGTTATCCATAGTCAAGTTCTTTTCAGCACGCTGGCTTTCTGTCCCCCAGAGCCTAGCAGCTCGTGCACATGGTAACACGCTCTCATGTACTCTGTCAAATTGACGCTCATCTAATGTTGACTGAGCCAAGGCTGTGTGCCAGACACTGTGCTGACCTGCCATATAACTTGCAAAAATTCCTAATCTGTGTTATGTTATTACCACCATTTTGTAGTTGCAAAAGCTGTCACGTATAGAGGCCTACAAAGGGGAGAATTTAATTTTGAGCCCCAATTTTATGAACCATATACCTACAGAAACGCTGTGTGCGCAGGGAGGGTGTGGCATTTATGCATGTACCTCTAGTGAACACTTGATATTCACCAGACATTGTGTTATATGAGATGTGTGTGTGTTGCAAGGTAGGCATTATTTAATAGATGAAGTGCAGAGATTTAATAACTTGCCCCAAGCTCTTATGTGGTAGAGCCAGGACTCAGACTCAGGTCTGATTCAGAAGCCCACACTCCCATTCATTTCATCAGACTGCCTGCAGACAGTATACAAAACGCCTATTTCCATCTCCAGCTTTTATTTCACTTCCATCACGACTGGATCACAGCTCAGAGTCACTACGAAGTTATCTTAACCCTACATAATGAGATGTAGGACAGACTTGAATATTCCTTCATATCGCCTTCTAGACTCACCCAGTTTCTGTATGATTAACAAGATGACAATGCAAACAAAACGTTTCTTGTTTGATCTGTGCTTTCTTTTCTAAATAGAAATTAGAGATTTGTATATATGTTAATTTGTTCTGTTAGAGAGGACAGAGGCCATCGCTCTAACTTCTGTAGTAAGAACTGTGAGGGGCTGTGGATACTCTGCTCATGGCCCATGTTCCCTTTATATTATTAAGTATATGTGTAGGGACAGGGAGGACACAATCATGGCTGTCTTACACTGTATTTGACCCTTCAACCACCTCTTAGATGAAATGGCTAGAGAAAGGGCCCTCTGCGTAAATTCCATCTGGCATAATCTCTGGAATGACCAGCCATGGATACATGTATGGTCTTGCTTTTTGATATATACGCTCAGTTGCAGCTGTAATCTACATTTAAATAACACATTATCCCTCTGGGGAGAAAAAAAAATTTTTTTTTCTTTTAAAAACTTAGCCTCAGTTTTTCAAAACAAAGTTTATCAATCTCCTTTGTGTTTTTAGTAGCAACAATGAAAAGAGACAATTTCTTAAATGGAGAATTGACAAGTGACAGTGATTAATGACATTTTTGTTTATTGGTTTGGCTGTAGGCCGAGTAAGAAGCAGTGCTTCCCTAGACCCCTTCTTGGTAAAATTGCAGCAAAAAACAGGTGCAAAAACATTACACAGAACATAGTAGAAGAGGGCTTCCATCCAAGAACGTCTACCCATATTAGTTTATATATTTTGTACTTCACTGAAGGAGAAATGTGGATCAAATCTGTTCCAACGCAGTTGGAAGCTCTATTTTCTTTTTTTGGTCTACATATTGCTTTAAAAGCCAGTCAAGAGAAATGGAAAAGGCTTATGCTAGTTTCTAGTTTATAATTATTTTAAATTTTTGATGGCTCTTTACTTTCTCATTTTTTCAGGCTACTTTTATCTTCATGGAAAAATGTACTAATTATCAAATCCATAGCAACTTTGATAAATAGTGTTTATCAAATAGCAACTTTACTTTCCTGCCTTTATGTGTAATAGGAGAGTCTCTGTCCTTGAAAATCTTCCATTCTGATCGTGAAAACGCGGCTTTCAACCTGAGCTGTTCTCCCTAACCAGACGGCACCTTGTGTGGCTCCATTAGCATCCCATTTCCATCACTTACACTGTTTATCTCTCTTTCCACCATCTCTTTCCTTAGATCCCAGGTTTGTAATATTTATACATCAAATGTTCTCATTATTGACTGTGGTGTCCCCCTAGGAGAGAAAAGTCAACTCAGGCACTCACAGTCTGCAGGTACAGCCGTAAGGAGACAAAAGACAAGAAAAACAGTGACTGATTTTTACTAAGGGAGAAATTAAGTGCAAAACTTCAGATGCAAAGAAAGCCTATAATATGCAAGTATTCAAACAGGTACCTTGGATTAAGAAAAAGTTATTTTATAAGCCACAATAGGCTTATAAAGAAAACAACTATAATTTTTAAGAGTACATCTATTTTATTTGCTATCAGACACCTTGGGGCCACCTTGACTGTTCCCCAACAATTTCTGAAAATGATCCAAGTGCTCTAAAATGTTACAAATTTTTCTCAACACACTCTCTGGATTTGAATATTATTAAAGTATTTATTCCTATCAATTAAATGAATATGTCTCCAATGAAACCAGGACCTCAGCTGAAGTTTGCAACCCCCTACTGTACACTGATATTCTGAGAAAGAAATAAAGTTATATTAGCAATAACTTGAATATGTTGAGATTTTGTTATGATTCTTCAACTCCTTTACCCTGAAGGCATTTGAGCGCCACAAAAATGGAACAAAGAATTTGAAGCACAACCATGATCCATAATCCATTACCAACTATTTAAAACACAGTTCAATCAAACGTATCCAAACCATCAATCCCCATTTCATTGTCAAATTTACCCCATAATCAAACAAACTTTAGCTGAGTGGTTCCAGCCTCAGGAAATTCAATCCATTAGGGACATTTGAAAGTGGGTAGTGGCATTTTAAGCTGTCTAGCAAAATGATGAACTGTCCCAACAAAAATACCAGTGCACCCCCACCAAAAATAAGTGCCTAAATCTAGCCCTTTCTCCATAGGAAAAAAAGTGTATAGAAATATTATACGTGAGCTTACTTCAGCCCTGCTCTGTGGGTACCCCAGGGTAGTCCCAATTATTGTAAGTGGATGAATGACATTTTAAAAAAACTTTTCAAAATGCAAGTTTAGGACCTAGTTAAGAAGAAAGTTCTACATTGCATTTTATGTTGCAAAAATTGTTGAGCTCAAGCTAGATATGGCATCAAAATTTTCAGTTCAAGAGTCTGTAACTACAGCCTAATCATTACCTTACAGACTTAGCACAAAAAGTAGGATGTTGTAAACCATACCCAGTTCATGAAAGATCACACAGGTGGACTAGATGAGTGGGTAAGTATTTTGAACAGTGCAATGTGCTACAGAGGATGTTAAAAGAAACCAGGTATTTTCCTGATCTTGGGTACTTTTTGTTGTGAATTGTGAGAAAACAAATAATAATTTTACAGATCGAACTAGAATAGGTATCTTTATAATACAGAAAAAGAAACATATTGAAGGTTTTTCTTGAGAATTCTGAGAGTCACCCAAGTGATAAGATAACAGGGAAAGGTTCATCTCTGATATGACCAGGGCAAATGGCTGGGCAGAAAATCAAATAAGTGTTGCTTCTAACTTGGTGTTTCATGAGTTAGTCATTTATTATAAGAATTTTGGGTAAATTTATGACATTTTCTATCAGTGAATTAAAGAGACAAAATACAGTAGAACCTCTATAAGTTGACCACCGAAGGGACTACAATGTATGGAAATGGTCAACGTAAGGAGCTAGGCTGATACTAATATGTACATGTGGTGCATGTCCAGTTTATGAGAATTAGGTCAATTTAAGAAGGTGGTCAATGTAGGGAAGTGGTCAACTATGGAACTTCCATTGTAGTGTTGATCTAAGAAATTACAGAAGTTCGATGATTAGCTTTTTTTTTTGTAAGATTTTAAACGGCTATATATATTTCTATTATCTTTGGGAATGTATAGGAGAATATTTCCATTTACTCATTCATTCATTCATCAATAAATTTCTGTTATGCAACTTCTATGGGCAAAACAATTTGACCTCTGCTAAATAATTTAGGAGACAACAAAGACCCATCAGCTGTAAAAGACATACTCCTAAGAGTTTACAACTTCCAGGTCCTCTTGGACAAAATCAATAACAAAAGCATCTACAAAGATGTTGATTTGACAGCAAGGAAATTCTTGATGATAGATTCGATCATTACTATATCGCAACATAAACCTAGAAATGCTATTTAAATAAAGTAAAATAAATGTCCAATGTACCATGTTCCTCCCTGTCCTAAATGCTCTTATGAAACCACAAATTAGCCCCAAATAGCCTGATCATCTCTCTAGTCACTGACAAAAGTGGCGACACCAAGTTTGCATTCTCTCAGATAAAACCTTCATAATTTTCCATTTTTATTCTAATCCTAAGATTTCAAATAGGCATTCCGATCTAATGTAATGACAAAAAAGCAACACCAGAACATTAGACTGATTGACACTTCTACGGTGTCATCATCAGACACCTTCAGTAAAATACCTTTCAATATGTCTGCTTTTACTTTTCTACTATTATTTTGTCAGTCATCAGTTGAATGCAAACTTAAAAATATGATGAGGATCACAAAAGTATCTTCTCCTCTTACTATATACGTATAGTATACATATATATATGAAATATAAAATATATATGCAGAAAGATGTGTAACTATATATAGATACACACCCCAGAGGTGTATATTTAGATAGATAATGTAGCATCTAATTCAGCGTACATGTTTCCAACCTATTTATTATATTATTACCATAAAGAGGGAAGAAAAGATGAAAAGAAGGGAGAAAGGATGGAGGGAGAAAAAATATCCTTACCACATTCAGATGTGCAGGCCCAACATTGTGTAACTTATTTTAGGTAACTTCACTCCTAAGAAAAGACAGCCATGTTCCTTTTTAAAGTTCTTAAACCATGGATACCATTTTTCAGGGACCAACGTTCCAAACTGAATTACTTAGGCCTTTGGATGTTCCTCTTTTTTCCTGCCGTCTGTCTCTGGATAACTTCACAGATCAGCACATCAATCAAAAGACTAGAAAAAAACATTAGAGATGAAATTAAATCTTAAAATTCATTTTGTGCAATCTCTGGCAGGAACATTAGCAAGCGAAACATTAAAAATGACTACTGCCTCATTTCATTTGGGTTTGTTTGCGTAATTTTAACGGAGACAGCCTAAAACAAACACACCAAAACTGGCTCCTCTTCAATCCATGAGCCATCCTCACGCTCTCCTTTTTAAGTCAGATCTCCTGAAAAACTGCCTTCACCCACAGTCCCTCTTGCTTGTTCTCTGACATTCTGTTGGCAATCTATCATTCTACTAAAATTCCTTTCTCAATAACCATTGGCAGCCTCTCCTTTGTCAAATTCAATGCCCTTTTCTCAATTCTTTCCTTGTTTGGCTCTTTGCCACATTATCCACCCAGACCTTTTCCTCCCAAGAACTCTCTCCCCCGACAGTCTTGGGAAAAGTTCCATAGCCCTCTAGTCCTCTAAAGTCTCCTTCCAACCAGCCTTCCTTATGCACACAGAACTTGCTATCAGCTTTTCAGTGTTCTAATCTTTAATCTGATGGACAGTCTTGGGTCTTAGGACATTTGAAGAAAGTGTTCAGTGTGAAATAAGGAGCACTGAAGGTATTTGTGCTAGGGCAGTATATTGGGGGGGGAGGGCAGTAATAACAAAATTCTTTGTCTAGTGATTTTTCTAAACTATTTCTTTTAAATCTGTATCCTTGGTTATGTGCGTTTTCTGCTTATTTAGCTCAGTAGTCAGCTAAAGACTAGAGAGAGATTTCCTTAAAGGCTCAGAACCAGTGTGTCTTCCAGTCTTTGCAAGGTCATCTGTGTGCATTTCTGACCCTCACCCAGACAGCTCACAAGTCTGACTCAGCTCTTATTTCCCTCCTATGCAAACCTCAAGGTTAGCCAGAGGTGATATCTCAGGGCAGTTCATTCCTGAGCACACACACACATTCCTGGGTATGCACAAAAAGTGAACTCAACTCACATGCATTGTCTTCTAGATTTCCAGGGGGCATATCTGAGTTTTCAAAGTTCCTGTCCTGTGGACTTCTCATTGCCCAGATTTTCCTTTTCAGCTTTGTGGTTTGTCTCTTGCTTGCCCAGCCTTTTATTCAGTTCTTCAGAAAGCCACAACATCAAACAGTTGCCTCAATGAGGAAGCCTCTATTATGATATATAAAATATCACTGATAAAACTAGAGTAAAAATAACTAAATAAGCATTCAAAGAATGAGTAAATATGGAAAATACTTTTAAAAATTCCATCTTTCCCTGGGAACTACTCTTTACCTGGTTAATCTCTCTCATTCAAGTTTTGGTGCAAAGGCCATTTTCTCAAGGAAGCCCTCTCTGAGTTCCCAGATCAAACTCAGTGCTGGGTACTACTGTGGATCCTAGGAATTGATTTAATCAAATTTATTACAGTTTATATATGTGGACTGGGTGCAGTGGCTCACACCTAATCCTAGAACTCTGGGAGGCTAAGGCAGAAGGATCACTTGAGGTCAGGAGTTTGAGGCCAGGGTGAATACTCATCTGCAAAAAATAGAAAAAAATATTAGCTGGGTGTCATAGCTCACACCCATAGGCCAACTACTCAGGAGGCTGAGGCAGGAGAACTTCTTGAACCCAGGAGTTTGAGGTTGCAGTAAGCTATGAGGATGCCATGGTACTCTAAAGATGCCATGACCCTGTAGCTGGGGGGACAGATCAAGACCCTGTCTCAAAAAAAAAAAGTTTATATATCTGAATATTTGTATGATTCTTTGACTACCTCTGTTGGCCTAAGTTGTAAGTTCCCATAGAGTAAGAACTATTTCTGCTTTGTTCACGTCTGTATCCTTACCACTCACTCCACTTGCTGTCACATAGCATAATGTTAAAAATGTGTTGACTAATGACAACTCCACCTTCTGGCCATAGATAAATCATCTAATCCTATGCCTATAATTTCCCTTACACATATCCATAAATTCCACACAGTCTCCAGTTTCCATATACTGATTTCCTAACAGCCTGTGGAGCACTTCCTCGATGCAGGTCACTAGGAACCCAAAGATAACTATCTTCCTCCTCAGATACGCTTCTCTTTTCCCTGTGCCAATTTATTTTTATATAGCCCACAAGTACCACCATGTTTAGAACACAGCAGTCATTCTATGTAGATTTATTGGCTTAAATTACCTAATAAAAGCTGGCATGTTTCTCGAATCTTGAGAACCGTAACTATTGGCTCACCATTTAATGATGAATAGATGTAAAGGAAAATAGGTATTTGTCATTGCCTACAAAAGTAAAACGGAAGAGCACTATTTTATCAAAACTGATGCCATCAAAATGGCTGTGTTGAAACATCAACATGGAAATCTGAGGCTACCATGTGACGATAATGTTACCTAACGCAGTAGTGCACCACGTTGTATTTCTTCAATTGAATCATGAAGTTTTTATGCATAGAATCACTTATTAAACACAATATGGATGCATTTTTTTAAATTTAACTTTTTTATTTTAATATTTATTTAAAACAATTATAATGACAAGTAAATATAGGTACATAATTAGAAATTTAAATAAAACTAAAAGTTAGTCAACTGCTAATATTTTCTAGTGTTCTTATTTTCTCAGAAACTTTCTAAGTGTTTGTGAACCTTTTTTTTTTTTTCAGTTTTTGGCCAGGCTAGGTTTGAACCTGCCACCTCCGGCATATGGGACTGGCGCCCTAACCTTTTGAGCCACAGGCACCGTCCACGTTTATGAACCTTTACAGTCATACATGAACACACTCACACACACGTCTGTTTTCACATGATACGGAACATGTAATAAACGTTGGTCATAGAATCTAATCATGTTAAAATAGCGGGCAATTTGTTTCTTTCTTTTTTTTTTTTTGGCCGGGGCCAGGTTTGAACCCTCCACCTCCAGCATATATGATTGGTGCCCTACTCCTTGAGCCAAAGGTGCCACCCAAGCAATTGGTTTCTTTGACATGTAAGAGAGAGTGAAAATTTTGGTCAGTCGGAAATAAGAAAGAACTGAAAATAGTCTAATTTTGCTCTGACATGTTTGGGGATCTAAAATCATTTGAATGTAGTTTTGACATTATTTTCTAAGTGATGTACTAAAACCACAGGGAGAGAGAGAGCAGCAGAAAACAAACCCAATAATAATGTTTCGTTTTCCAGCACCAATTTCTTGCTTCCCATGGAAGTAGAGGATATTTGTTAGTAGTCTGTCATCACTTACGGAGCTCCTGTCTTCACACTGAATCCCACAGCAACTTGGGAGCATTTTCTTTGGAAGAGAACATCAGAATAGCTGATCTGAAGTAAGGCCATTAAGGGAGCAAAAGTAATGAAAAAAAACTTAAACAGGTTCACATTAGCTTACTTGAGGATTTTTGTAGGTTGTGGGATACATTTAGTGGCATGAAGAAATTGCACAAAGAAAATAAAATTGGTGCTTGATCAGGTCAAAAAAAAAGAAAGAAAAAGAAATGTGGGAAATATAGCTTTTTATTCTATTATGCCTCTTTAGTGAAATGTCAACTCTTGAAGGGTGGATCCTGTTCATGGTGCACAAATTTGTATATTCTCAGCCATTATTAAAAGACTATCTAACACGGGCACCATGAGAGTTCATTTTTATGAAGGTCATAAAGCTCTCCTGTTCTATCCATGTTCCTCGTTTTGTCTCTTTAGCCATATATGCTCCCTCCTCTCTTTCTTAGGTTTCTCTCCACTGGGCCCCTTAATCTTTATTAATTTACTTTGCCTGTATTCCATTCTGAAACTATCTTCTGCATACCAGATGGAGACAGAGAAGCCACCGAGGCCTTCGGGTTTCAAAATAATCCACCAGTATCCATTCTTCATATCACTCTTTGTTAATAGAAACACCTTCAGATTTTAACTTAGCTCCCCATCCTTTCCAGCCATATTTACTTTATAACTGTGTTTTGATCAAATGATATTAACCAGAAGCTGCAGTTGCCATTTCTGAGTTTTCAAGGCAAAAAACTTTCAACCTAGATTTTCCCTTTCCATTTTTTTCCTAACGTCTTAAATTCAGAAGGGCTTCTAAGGAGCTACATCATCTAAGCAAACAAGAAACACAAGAGCTTAACATCAGAGATGAAGTCACATGTTGAGTACGAAAAGTCACCCTGGCACATCAGATTCCTGGATGACTTTATAAGCCAGATCCCATCCAGCCCTGGTGGATTATTTCAGAGTGAAAAAAAATGCTGATGTATTTAAGCCACAATATTTGGGGTCATATAGCTCTACTACTTTAGCTGACACAACATATAATACCAAATAGGTAATGGCAATATGCTGCCATTAAGAAAAAATAACCAAAATATGAAACATGGGCTCTGAGATATTAAGAAAACAGAACCTGTAGACCTGGAAGTTATAAGCCTTGTTATGTCATGGCCAAACATTTTAAATTGTCACCTGTAATAACTGGGAAAGCAGATCACATGTAAATCTGAGGCTTAGAAATGAAAACAGAATGTCACAGTGTTTTGAGCATTTCTTAATGCTTATAGAAAGATATTATAAGAAATAAATGAGCCCAGTCAAAGACAGATGAGTTTACATGCCAAAAATGGACTAGACTAAATTCTGTAAGGGAGATGTTATACCTTTGGCCTCAGCTAAATAATCTGATAATTATTATTAGGAATGGTGGGAAAAGTCAACTGATTGTGTAACACACATCGCAGAAAATAACGCACCAGACGCCTCTCACCACCTCTCATGAAGACTTTTCAAACAGAGAAAGGGGACCTATCCTACTGCTAAAGATTGGACTAAAGAAGTTATTTAGCCTATTTTTTTTCATATTATAATCACTAAAGTGAGGGAGAGAAGAGAATGATCCTAGAACAGAACTCAGTATTTAATATAGGATAATTAATTTTATTTTATTTTATTTTTTTAGAGACAGAGTCTCACTCTATCACCCTCAGTAGAGTGCTGTGGCATCACAGCTCACAGCAACCTCCAGCTCTTGGGCTTAGGTGATTCTCTTGCCTCATCTTCATACGTAGCTGGGACTACATGCACCCACCACAACACCCGGTTATTTTTTGTTGCAGTTTGGCCAGGGCCAGGTTTGAACCCACCACCCTCAGTATATAGGGCCGGTGCCCTACTCACTGAGCCACAGGTGCCACCCTTAATATAGTTTAAATAACAATGTCCAAGAAATAATTTTGGTGTGGTTTAACTGCACATTAAAAATTACTGAAGGTAATTTGACCTGAAGGTGGCGAGTAAGTTTTTAATAAAATTGTACTGTCAAAGAAACATTCAGCTAAGACTTCAAAAACCATGTGACTGTGCAAAAGTCAGATGGTTCTGTGATGCCCACTCCATTGTAGCCACAGAAGAGAGAGAACAAGGAAAACCTTTTGAAAAGACCAAATAAGGAATCACGAAACAACGTTAGTTCTTTCCAAACTCAATAAGAAGAAATTCTGCTAGGGAGGTGCCTGTGGCTCAAAAGAGTAGGGTGCTGGCCCCATATACCAGAGGTGGCAGGTTAAAACCCAACCCAGGCCAAAACCTACAAAAAGAAGAAGGAAGAAGAAGAAGAGGAGGAGGAGGAGGAGGAAGAAGACTAGCAGACTTTCTTTTGACTGGACCAGCAACTGTTCCCTGAATCTCTAGCCTGGCAGCCAATCAGATTTTAGACTCCCCAAGCCCCTACAATCACATGAGCCAACACACACACACACACACACACACATATGCATAGCACATGAGTTACATTTCTCTGGATGACCCTGATTAAAACATCTATCCTGCTACTGCTCAACTTTTAATACCATTATGAAATCACCATTTCACTAGTGACAATAGATATCTCAACTTTAGGCCATCCTTTCCTGCTACAAATATTTGTTGAAGTTACAATATATTCCAGACACTAGGTTTAGTATACTAAGGAGTCTCTATCTCACAGAGCTTACATTTTTAATGGAGAAGATAAATAATAAACTAAAAAATAAACAAACAAATAAATAAAACAGGTGATATATTTTCTTACCGTGATTCTGGCTTTTCATCTTGGATTATCCTTTAGTCCTGACTTTGATAAGCAGAACTAGTGGCAGAGGCAAACATTAGCAAATAGAGCACCAAGGCGTTTCCACTTTTATTTACTATTAATGACAGCTTCAGGAGGGTGAGGCCTCATTATGGATTACATTCATAAATTAAATATATCAATAGGCCAGATCTTATGGGCAAACAAAATCCAAATCCTCCATGCAGAAAAGAATCCCAATGTTAACACAGGTTCAAATCAAAAGGCCAGTCTCTGTTTTTTCCTTCCAGGAAGCTGTTATTCTACAATAGTTATCCTAGTCAGATATCAAAACAAGGTAATTCAAGGAGGTGTTATTTTAAAAGAGGCTATTTATAAAGGTGTAGATGTAGACATCACAGAAGAAATGTAAATATCCCAGGCCTTAGTAGCATCCTCTGCTATTATCCAAAGGGGCAAACGGAGGGAGGAGTATTAGAACCCAGAGAAACAGACTCACAGAGGTTAAAAAACATTGAGACGAACAATGAATTCAAGGTAAAGATAAAAATACAATCTTGAAGTGGGGATCTAGGGGATTATACATCTGACTTCACTCTCCTCACTACTTCTGGTAGCCTAAAGGGAGAAAATATCTAACACCAGTAAGTCAGAGGGTACAAGAATTGTAACGTAATCTGGGACAGTGAGCAGGATGGGAAAGGGCTGAAAATTAGCCTGGGGTGGGGGCAGATGGAAACTATGGGGCACCTTTCCCTCTCTCTAGCGGTGTGGCAGAATCTGATCCAGGGTCATTTCCACAAGTGGATCTCCATACATATGAGAGATAACTATTTCTTTATTTCTGTTTTTGATACAGACAGCATGAGAGAGTCAGGCTCCTAACTGTGCCTAGCGCCTGCAATATTCTGAAGGATGGAAAACTTTCTATCAATAGATCACTAGCTATTTCTTGGGAAGAAGTGTGAGGTAGAGGTGGACAGAGATACTGGAAAATTTCCTTCAACAGTCTTCCAATTCAAAGGAGAACTGGTGTCTTCCTATCAACAGGCCCAAAGACACAGGAACATCTTAATTTTCTCAAGACAAAAATATACAGACACATTTGTCACATTATAATACCTAGACTTATTTTATTTGTAAAGAATACTGCAGTTAATATTGGAAATATATGTTTCCTTCAAGGGATGGGATCCATGCCTTCCCTTTGGCCATTCTTTATAGATTTGCAAAGTAAAGCCCTAAATGAAAAGATGAGTCTTCCAGTTCTTTCTAAAGGTCACTATGTTTAAGATCATAACAACCTTTACTTTGTGAATCCCAAGGGACCAGAAACACACATGTAATATAAATTGAGGTTTTTCTTTGTTTTCTTATCTAGTGTTGATCAGTAAGTTTCACATTTTCAAATATCCCTGTATTTTTAAATCAAAGGAATTTGTAAAATTAGTCCTCCCAATTTTCACTCTTGGTCTTTTGAACAAAGATAAAATAAATAAAAGCCAAACATTCAAGTGAGATTTCCTATCAGTCAAAATCTAGAATTATAAAAATAATGTTTTCTTTGTTTTTCTTATAATGACATTCCCATATGACAGCACAGTACAATAACATATCTTTTCATTTGTTTATATTTTGCTTAGAGAGTCTATTATGTACTATATTATATAATTTTATTATAGTGCTTGTAAGTACATGGATATGTTTTACTTTACAGCATAGGTTATACAGATGATGGTATAATTTCTAAACAATAAAGGAAAATCAATACCAAAAAAGTATTGGTTTGACATTATCAAAAAGTACAAAATCGGGTGGTGCCTGTGGCCCAAAGGAGTAGGGCACTAGACCCATATACCAGAGGTGGTGGGTTCAAACCCAACCCTGGCCAAAAAAAAAAAAAAAAAAAAAAACTGTAATAAAATGTTAAATTTAAAAAAAAAAAAAGCTAGAAAATCCAAAGCTGAATAACAGACCAAAAAAAAAAAAACTTCAAAAATATGGCATATATAGTTTAACATATAAAAAGGGCTTACCAATAAATAATAACTTAAAAATACTAAACTTAAAATAGTAAGACAAATTTGTAAGAAGTTTAAATGCCAAAATCATACATCAAAATTACCT
>CAUYQV010097701.1:0-24943 GCA_963574575.1 Galagoides demidoff
TTAGTATTCTCCCCTTCCTTCCCAATGTGCGTATTATTTCCAGACAATTCCCAGAGTACACTAACAAGCCAATTACACTGACGTGGCCTATGATATCTCTCCTTGAGCTGATACCCTGGATAGCAGCACTTTCTGAACACCAGAATCCCATCAATTTAATTACTTAATCTATTGGTTACACTGACAGGAATGAAATATAGTTATTAGATTATAGACTGTGGGTTAGCCTTCCCTGAGATTAAGTTCTGGCCCTGTGTCATATTAGATATGTTTATTTTGTATATTTACTGTGCAGAGCATTCTTTTCAGATTACTTAAAATTATAAAGTTCCTAGTATTACGTGAGTGTACAACATGGTTGTACCATCTGTACCACAGATATTTGGTGTACAACTCGAAGAACTTCTGTATGTCCATATCTCTACTCAGTAATTCACTTAAATCATTTCTCTAAAATCCTCGTGCAGCTATTTGATAGTGGTTCTATTATTTCAGTCATCTTACAGATGAGACATTTAATACAAATATAAAGCAATTTTCTTAAATTCTATATCTAATAAATCACTTCCCCAGTTCACACTCTGGATCCAAACCTTGTACAATGTTTAATGTGTGTTCATTCTTTTTCTTTTTGGTTAGATTCAGGCTTTGGTTTAAGCACTGCTGATGCGAAGGTGAATAAGGAGACAATGCTGGTGTTCTAATAGAGAGCCCAAGATATAGAAAAGGGTGGATTTTTACAGCACTTTTGTCATTGTTGGCATTTAAATTTAATATTGGCAGAAAAATATTAATATTCACCAACAGAACACTATGTTCCATATTCCTTCACACGTGATTCTAGAAAATTATGTCATACTTCAATTTCAAGTTAAATGGCTAGCATGATATTATCTTTATTTCATCATCAAAAATAGATGCTTCTCTTTATTGCAAGGAAGCGAGGTTTTACTTTTTGAATAATGTCCACGCAAACAAAGTGAAATAAATCACAAGTTGATAAGGTCAGAATAGGTAATTGCTGTTGAGAGAATTTTTTAATGCAAACTCACACAGCTCCTTAGCATTAAAATTGTCCAATCTCCTTACCTTGCAGGCTATTTTTTATTCACAGAAAACTTTTGAGAAAAGGCATATTAAAGCTTGGAAGAATTTATCATTTATTAATTTATAATTCATTGTACTTATTGATGTTAGGTGTAAGGCTTGACTGGTAAGGGATGGAAGATAAAACAGATTCCATTACAGATTCAAGGTTTATTGACTGATGTAAGCTCTGTTTTGTTAAAAGGAACATTCATTGATTTTAAACTGCAAGGATTAAGACCAAGGCTGCTAATAATAACTATATTTATCAAACAACCCAGAGGCTAATAAAGATAAAACCTAGTGTTGATTCAGTTTTTATTGTGATACACTGTTATAAGGACATTTTGACTAATTTTTTTTTTTTAAGGCAGAGTCTCACTTTGTCATCCTTGCTAGAGTGCTGTGGCATCACAGCTCACAGCAACCTCCATTAGGTGATTCTCTTTCCTCAGCCTTCTGAGTAGCTGGGACTACAGGCACCTACCACAACATCTGGCTATTTTTTGTTGCAGTTTGGCTAGGGCCAGGTTTGAACCTGCCACCCTTGGTATATGGGGCCTGCACCCTACTCACTGAGCCACAGGGGCCAGCCAAGTTTGGCTAATTTTTAATTGTTAGAAGTAATAAGCAAGAGAAATCAAATATGTTTAGTAAGAGAATATTTCAGTCAAATATCATGGAGAATTATTCACAAAATGTGAGATGAAAAGAAGTGGAAATATTTCATTCTAATTATATAGCTACTTTCAAAACATTGAATGAACTATGTTAAAACAATTACAAAATGGCCACCATTATGGATAAAGCAAAGGTCCTTATTCTACCATTAGATGAAGAATTAAAAAATCTTTAAATTATTTAAATGTATTTCCCTTGAATATTTTTTACAAAGTAGAGGTAAGCAATAGGAACAATAATGTATAAAATAATACTTAGCTACATAGTATTTTCCTTAGGACTTATGTATGGAAGAAAATATTGAGTAAACTTTTGAATGTACATTTTCTGTGATGAAGCCATAAAGGGAAGGTTCAAGAAAAAAAATAGTCGGAAGGAAACAGCCACACAATTGACAATTCTACAAAAATCTATTTTGAGATTAACGTTGATTGATTCTTCCTAGATTAAAGTTTCTGTGTACTACTGAGGAAAGAGTAGTAAACACAGCAGATAGTACACCTGCACTCACGGCCCATAGAGGCCCTCCCGGGAAAATATTGCCTCATATTCAGTCTGAAGTTATTTATAAACTTCCACATTCAATAACCGCATTAAGAAGTTATTACCAGATTGGTAGACATTGGGTGAATGAGGAAACTCAGGATATTTGCATTGATTTCAGGGAAAAGCCTGAGTATCCTTGTCAGCTAACAGCCTTGACAATTCCAGGCAATTTCCTTTTTGAAAGTTCTCAACTGAGGAAAACAAATTATTTATATGTTATAGCAAAATTCAATCAGGAATATCAAAAAGAACAAGTATAGCATTAATAAAGATAGCAGAAATACTATGTCACAACTATAATACTGTGGCTTTTATAAAAGATATATGGAAAAAAGTTTGAGGCAAAAAATAAAATATTTCTCTGTGTGCGTGAGAGAAGGCAGCAGTTAGTTCAAAATATCCAAATGTAAAGCTAGTGACAGATATGGAGAACCTGAGGCTGCAAGGCCACATGTGCCTCTCTGGATCCCCAAACACAGTCCTCAAACTTCATAGAATAGGGACCCTTGATGAAAAGGATTTGTTCTGTAAAAATTTGGATTCAGTCAAAAGGCCACACTCAAGGATCCCCAAGGCTACTTGCTACACGTGCAGCTTCTCCACCCTTAACCCTGTTTTATAAAAAAATAAGGTTTAGAGATATTCAGTAATTTGGCCAAAATCATGCTCCTAGCATAGTTTAGAGACTGTATTTTTAACTCAATCAGGCAGTAAACATTAAAAAAAACTAGTAAACTGACCGGAGATGTACAAAAGCGCAATATAAACTATCATGAAATCACCATACATGATCAATATTTTTTAGCATAACATTTCTTCTTGTTTAAAAATTTGTTTTAGAACAGTTAACACGATCTATGTATAGACACATTGATAATGTTACATCAATGTGTACACACATTGAAGCACATTTGAAGTGGACAATGCATTTTTATTGGCTGTAGGTTCAATTCTGTACAGTGGATCTCCAGAAATTAGTCATCTTGTCTTACTGAAAATTTATGTCCATTGATTAGTAACTTCCCATTCCCTTCTTTCCCCCGTCCCTGGCAAGCACCATTCTAACCTTTGATGCTGTAAATCTGACTGTTTTAGATACCCCACATAAATGCAATAATGCACCATTTTCCTTTCTGTCTGGCTTATTTATTTAGCACAATATACTTAAAAGTTTCCCGTGTTGTCATATGTTACAGAATTTTCTTCTTTTTAAGCTACATTTTATTCTATTATGTATGTATCACATTTTCCTTATCTGTTCATCTATCAATGCAATGAGCTTTGTTCCCCTACCTGGGCTAGTGTAATAGTGCTGCAATGATATACGAGTGCTAATATCTATCCAACAGCCTGATTTCAATGTTTTTTGGTAATTATACAGAAATTAGATTGTTGGATCATGTCTTTAAAATGCTCATAATTAAAAATAACCCTAAAATCACTTTAAATTTAAGGTGTACCAAATTCTGAAATATCATCAAAAAATAGATTACATGTACTTATAAGTTATAAGGGATATATAGCAAGACAGATCTGTAGATGATTATCTGTATCTACAAATGTAGATCTCTAGTCATTCGCATATAGAATTCTAAATGTCTTATGTATATAAAGATTAAATACCATACAGAATACAGATTCTATGGAATGCTTTCTCGTCCCTCTCTTGGTAATATTTCTTTAACAAAATGTAAAAGACAATATCATCTCTATAGCTCCTTCTTCATACAGATATTCATATATTTGTAACACATAAATCTTGAGTAAGTTAAGACAAACATAAAGAAATACAATCCTTCCAAAATGCATCATAAAACATATTTTACACAAAATAATAAAATATCCAACTAACTGTGCTAGTTCCTGCTGACTGAGTGTAACTAAGAGTAATGAACTAGTAGCAACTACTTAATTCCTGCCTTTCCCTGAACCTGTTGAAATAACAGCCAGCATGTGGAAATCTCTCTTCTCTCTCCATCTGAAATGATATTTATGTACATGTATGATTATTTTTCACCGTGACACTGGACATGAACCTCTCTTCCTTTTTCTCTTTTTTCCCCATGTGTGCTACAGTTTTGATATTTTCTATTGATCTGTCTTCTAGATAACAGATTTTTCTTCTGAAGTATATCAACTCTACTTTTTAGTGCCTGCTTTTTTTTTTAATTTGAAAATAATGTGAAGTTTTAAGTTCTAAAATTTTCATGTTTTTGTTTTTAACTTTTCCTTTTCCCCTCGAGGTTTCCTATATGTTTAGTAATAATGTTTATTACTTCAAGTCATTCACTATATTCATAATGACTCTTTGAAGGTGCCGTCACCTAAATCTAGCCCTTGGATTATTTTACTGCTTGTGTTTTATTCTACTTCATGTTTCCTATATTTTTCTACTTCCTTGGATTTGTATTTTTAAATGGTGTGACATTACGAATCCCACATTAGTGAGAGATTGGATTGCGTTGTCCTCCTTCGAAGGGTATCATATACATTTTTCTTTGTAAGGTAATCAGTTTCCTGACTGTTCAAATGATGTTTTGGAAGCTTGGTTCAGTGTTTGTTAGAGCATGATACGCTGGTTCTTATTCTGAAATAAGATTAGCTTGCTTCAGAAGTCGAGCCTCTTTGTGGACTCACCTGGCCTGTTTCAGTGAGCTGTGTGTGAGCTGTCAGAACACTGCGTGATTGTAACATCCCTGTCTCCCAGAATTATGTGAACTTCAGAATATTCATTTGGCTCACAGCCTTTTGGTAGCTGATTCTTCCAGCATCACAGTATCTGACTGTACATGCACAGCTACGTATTCAGCCAGATGCTTAGGGAGATAGCCAAGCAGGCTAAGCAGGTGTCTGGTGAGCTTCCATGGTGCTCTCTAGTCTCCAGAACCCTGATTCCCAAATTTCAGGTATCTCCACAGTATCAACCTCTGAGACGTGGTTTTTCTTCCACTGAGATTGCTGATAGGATTTCACTTCCTCTATCCTGCCATACGAAATTGGATCCAAGGAAGTAAGCTACAGCAGATGCAACTCAGATTATACTTTTCACTGACAAATGTGTCACAGACTGGATAAGGTTTGTTGTGCAAGGCCTGAGAACAATTCCTTTGTATGACGGCTTTGTGTTATCATTGCTTATGGTGGTAGCTTCAATCATGGTTGGAAGCAGAAGCATCCAAGTTATCAAATCATAAATTAATAAACTAATTAAAATTATTTGGCATACGTACGGCTTCTAAGATTCCATGCTTTTCTTCTGGTAATACATTTCCTTAGTCATCTATGCCAAATTACCACCTTATAAGTACTTATAAAAGGCCTTACAAAGACTGTTTAGAACAAAGAACATTCCATCCGAATTTGAGAATTTGAAAAGCAAATGTTTGCACTATCCGTCTGTCACTAGATAGGGGTATGTTCTTTGGTATTAAATCTCCCTTAGCCTCAGTTTCCATATCTTAAATAATAAATATATACACTGTAAAGTAAATTTTATTGCTCATATAGCTCCAAATAACTTATATGCCTAATGGATATATGCATGCTTTGGTACATTCTGTGATTTCTAGTTTATATGTATATTCTTATATATATTCTTTAATATATATATGAAATATATATACAACATCTTACATATATAAATTCTGTGCTTCACACTCTACTTTAAAATAATGTCATATTGTTTGTTGATATGGTTTGCTCTGTTTCACTGAACTAAAATGCATTCTTTGAATTCCTCAAATGTATTAGGAGGTTATAGTATCTTCTTTTTGTGGTAAGGAATTATGTTTTATATTAACTTTTAATAACTATGGATGTAGAATTCATATATTATCTAAGCAAAATATTTAGAGATTAATTTGAATTTCCATAAATCTTAGACAAAAAATTTTTCATTATAAAAATAAAAATTAATAAAACTACATATTTAAAATAAAGGACTATTGGTTTTATAATTACCTAATGATTTTATTCTTCCCACATTGTTACATATCCATTAGGCATATAAATTATTTGGAGCTATATGAGCAATAAAATTTACTTTACAGTGTATATATTTATTATTTAAGATATGGAAACTGAGGCTAAGGGAGATTTAATACCAAAGAACATACTCCTACCTAGTGACAGACAGATAGTGCAAACATTTGCTTTTCAAATTCGGATGGAATGTTCTTTATTCTAAACATTCTTCGTAAGGCCTTTGTAAGTACTTATAAAGAAACAATATTTTAGAACTAGTGTTATTAACAGTGTATACATCACTTCACAAAACTGTGAAGATATAAAAATATCATTTTCTGACTTTCTTTTGGGATAATATTATAATAATTTTTTCACAGTCCTAACTTTGGGCTAAAAACAAAAATTAAAATAATTTTAGTTTTCTTCACTAACTCTACTCTGCTATGAGTTATTTTGCTTCCTTGCTAGGCAGAAGATCTTATCAATATTTCAGGAAGGCTGAGCATGGTACCTCCCATCTGCAATCCCAGCACATGAGGTGGCCCAGGTGATTGAGGCCATGAGGTTGAGACTAGGCAGGGCAATGTAGCAAGACACCATCTGTACAAAAGAACAAAATAATAGCCAAGTATGAAGGCAACCACTGTAGGCCTGGTTACTCGTGAAGGAGAGGCAGGAACATCACTTGAGTTTACCAGTTCAAGATTATACTGAGATATGATCACATCACCACTCTCTGGTCTTGTGACAGAGCAAAACCCTGTCTCTGAGCTATATATTTCTACAAGTATGTGTGTGTGTATTTTGGGAAAATGTCATAATTTCCCAAGTGCTTTTGACTATTTAAGGAAAAAACTAAAACACTGCAGCTGATACTTGCCCTTAATTCTTGTGCCATAGCATTGAGAATTAACATGAATGGGAAATGTGGTCTATTACTTTATTTCTTCTCTCCTTTTTTCATCTTTGAGAGAAGGGTGCATTGTCCATAACTGGGACATTGATTTCCAAGGAGTTTGAACCAGGAAGGGGGGTGCTCCTGGGTTACCTAAAAGTTTTTTTTATTTTTATTCTTGTTAATTGTGATAACATTTTTGGCTCTATTCCCTTTGTGCAGAAGGCAAGAAATGTTAATTCTCTTCAGAGGAATGTGAGTGATTACTAGTCGAGCTTTCAAAGTCACCTTTCCTTGACTCGCAGATTCTGACTGATTTCCTCTCTCCACTCACCTCAGCTTCCACCCTCAGATCCCACCTACGATTCTAGCTATGCTTTGGATGGGGTGTTAGCAAGATGTAAAAGAATCTTAGGAAAACTCTGAGGATTAAATAATATAATTGAATGGGAGTACTCAATATACATAAAAGATTGTTCTTATAAATTAGTTTATTTCGAAAAATGGGTTTCAGTAAGTCAAAACTAAATGCAAAATTGTAGGGTCTCAAAACTAAAGCAGCTTTCCTGACTATGAAAAAGTCACCACAAAAACAGATATGTACTCTTTTAACTTTTAATTAAATGTTTTATTTGAAAGTAAAATGCTTCTTTTGTAACTTGTGCTCATTCATTAAAAAAAATCATGATCATCATTATAATTTTTCCTCAGTAACCAATTATCTCCTATGTTTGTTAAAAGGTGTCATGAAAAGTAAATGAACCTGACGCTCGTGTATAAATACCGTTTCAGTGCAGCTCGTGTATAAATCCTACCTCCGTGCAGCTCGTGTATAAATCCCGCCTCGGTGCAGCTCCTCTATAAATAGTCTTGATGCAACTCATGTATAAATACCGTCTCCATGCAGCTCATGAATAAATACCGTTTCAGTGCAGTTCGTATATAAATCCTGCCTCGGTGCAGCTCCTGTATAAAAACTGTCTCGGTGCAGCTCATGTATGAATCCCATCTCGGTGCAGCTCATGTATGAATCCCGTCTGCGTGCTGCTCTGTTGTCCTCACTTATGGCGGGAATGGGGAAAGCCTGTTCAGAATGTCTCTCTTTTTATCTCTGTTCTGATACTTAACTGCTTTATTACTACCCAGTAGTGGTGACTGAATAATATGTTTCTTGTTGTTCCTTTATATCTGCCACAGTGTGGAAAACGTGAATTTCTATGACTTACTTGTTTGTTTGAGGATGATTAATCTAGGATTAGAAATCCACTTGTGATTTTATGCTGCATTTGATCATATAGAAAACATACACAGAGAAAAGTTTGTGGATAATGACAGTGAGGTAGCTTTGTTTTAAAGAGCATTGCCATTTACATTAGAAGGTCAGGTGAGGGGTGTCCAGGCTGTGGCCTCTGGAGCCACATACTGATTTTGTAAAGACATTTTTTTTTTGCACTTATCTATGGTGTTGAATATCATAACATGTATGCTGAGACCTTTTTCTGTGCTAATCAGCTTTCATTAGTGCAGTGTTTTCAACCTTTTTTATCTCAAGGCAGACTTGAACCTATAAACTTCCGTGGCACAGTTAAATGATGATGATCAAAAAAAAAAAACTTTAATAAAAGAATATACTTATGTACTTTGAACTTTTATTGAAAATAATTTAATTAACAATCTTTAAAAACTGTTGCAGCATACCTATAATCCCCTCACAGCACATCGGATGAAAATCTCTGTATTACTGAGTACATATTTAAAGTGTGGTCCAAGACAATTCTTACTCTTCAAATATGTAGCATAGAAAGAAAAAAAAAAAAAAGACACCCCTGATTAAGAGTCTCCAGAGTTTCTCATTACATATTTATTTTCTAAGTTCAGTGCCTTTTAGACAACCTCCTACCGTTCTTGTATCTATAAACGATCTATTTTTATCTATGTATCTATCTTTTCATATACATACCTATCTATGTCTATCTCCCCTCCTATATCTGTCTTCCATCCATATAACCAAAGCAGATATTTCTGCTTGTGGCACTATTTTTTTCTTCATTTTGGATTAACATAAGGGTCATATGACAAGGATACATTGTCTTTGTTAAGAAAAGTCTGAGTTGTATTTGGACCCTCACCTCTCATCACTTATAGAAATTGTCTCATGCTGAATAAAAGATTTCAATGTAAGACACAAACCAATAAGAACTCTAGAAGAAAGTGTGGGGAAAGCTCTTAATGACATTGGCCTGGGAAAAGATTTTGTGAAGAAGTCCCCACTGACAACTGCAGCAACAACAAAAACAAGTGGGACCCGATGAAACTCAAAAGCTTCTACACAGATAAAGACACATGAAACGAAGCAAATGAACAATCTTCAGAATAGGCGGCACTATTTTTTAATTCTCGAAAGAAAAAAAAAAAGCTTTTATTATATCTTGTTGACCCCAATCAAGACGACCACTAGGAAATGCCAAACTGTGAATGTGGCGTTTGTTTGAACAGCAACTAAGCTGAGGTGTTTGTAATAAAGAAGATAATCTGAGTAACCCCAACGGGTGAATTAGCCTCTGTATTTTAATAACCATGGATCACCAAATGCCTCTTCCTTGGCTTTTTCCTTGTCAGAGACCCATAGCTTTTGAAAATTTGTATAGCTTTCAGACTAAGTGGAAAAGAGTAATCACATATAAAGTGAAGAATGATGTACTTCCTTCCATGTGGCCATTAATTATATCAGATGATGAGAATTAAAAGAGGTGGCATTTTGGGTGGTGCCTGTGGCTCAGTGAGTAGGACAGCAGCCCCATATACTGAGGATGGCGGGTTCAAACCCGGCCCCAGCCAAACTGCAGCAAAAAAATAGCCGGGCATTGTGGCAGGTGCTGCTCCCCAGCTACTTGGGAGGCTGAGGCAAGAGAATCTCCTAAGCCCAGGAGTTGAAGATTGCCATGAGCTGTGGTGCCACAGCACTCTACTGAGGGTGATAAAGTGAAACTCTGTTTCTAAAAAAAAAAAGAGAGAGAGAGAGAGAGGTGGCACTTTTACAATTTTTTTTTTTTTTTACATTTTGACGTTGTTATCTCATAATCCTAAAGAGTAGGCCAAGGGTTACTCTTGAATATTGAAGCCATTTTTTCTCTTTTCTATTAAGAAACATTTTAAACTATATTTGCTAGGAAAAGACATCTTATATGTTATTAAAGAAAATTAGAATTCCCCCACTTTAAGGACCAAAAAAATTGTTTTTGCATTATCCAAATACATTTAATAGGCTGAAGTATTCAGAGACCCAGCTAGCAATATAGATTATCATAAATTACCCGAATGAGAGAGAAGAAACACGTCGATTTGATGCTTGCAAAAAAGCAATAGATTTATAGGAACTGAGCAATTTGTAACTTAGGCTTATATGTGCACAGTTCCCTGTAATTCTAAACAGATAGTCTGTGTGTATCACACAATGAGAATACGCAATTATCTTCCCCATGGTGACGATTTTTGACATTTCAATCATGTTAGAATGATGTAGATATATTTTGCCCGATTTTACGGTAATAACAAAACTAGAATACAAATACAATAGATTTTCTTTTTTTTTTTTACTTGAGACACAGTCTCACTTAGTTTACCTGGGTAGCATGTGGTAGTATCATCACAGCTCATGGCAACCTCAAACTCCTGGGCTCAAGTGACCCTCTTGCCTCAGCTTCCAGAATAGCTGACAATACATGCACCTGCCATGACCCCCAGTTAGTTTTTCTAATTTAGTAGAGACAGGGTCTCACTCTTGCTCAGGCTGGTCTTGAAGTGATAGAACATTTTAATTTACATGCATTATGTGATGAATCATAAGCCAAAGTATTTATTTCCTATTACTACATGGGGAATCAGTACCTAAAATCAGCCGCAAATTGAAAAAGTAGGAAAAGCGAAATGTGAAAAGTGGAAATATAGATTTTTTTTTAAGTGAAAAAAGAATTATAAAATAGATGAAGCCTGGAAAAAAAGGGACCACATTTTGTTAATATTTAGCTTTATGAACTTTACGAAGTAAATCATATTCCTCTAAAGAAAATAAAAGTTTGTAAATGTATAATAATTAAAGGAATTATAGAGAGGTAAGTTTATTGCCTGACTGCCTCTTTCTAGTTTTTGTTACCAAAAACCAAAATGAGCTTCAGACAAATTGAAATGTGTTGGGCGGTTGCTGTGGAGTCACAGAGAATCCAAGGGCAGGTCATTCAGCCTTTACGAGGGAGGCAGGTGAGGAACTTCATCTACTTCAGGAATCAGCTTGATCATTTCCTCACTTTTGTCTTTTCTCTGAGGCCACTGAACTTGTTCTCATTGCTTCTCTTCCTTGTCCTGCTTCTTCTTAGCTCTGTGGTCGTCACATTGTCTCTTAAAGTGCCTCTGTTACCGGTATCTTTGTGTGTTCTTTTCTAAAAACTGGGAATGAGCGTTTCTGTGGCATGTGTTTGGTTAGATGGTTTTGTTAGTTATCCATTTCCTAAATCAAAACACTTCTAGGAAACTGTGTCCAGCGGTCCAGAGCCTGGTTTTTCGGATGATAAGAGACTTTGAGGAGGAAGATCATGGGGAGATAAAATGGCAAGGACTTGGCCATGAGCAAAAATGAAATTTTCAGAAACATAAGAAAATAAGCTATATATCTGATTCATAAGATTTTATCTTTTATCTGGTTAAGATGTATGAATATAAATACACACATGCAAATTATAATTAAACCATTGAGTTGCGTAAGAGATGGGAAATAGCAAACATTTATTAAATGTAACTGTTTGTTAACCCGAATTGAACTGGATTAAATTGGACAACCATTTCATTTATTTATTTTGTTGGTTTGTTTTTAAGTTTAAAATATCACCTGGCTTTTGTTTCTGATACAAATCTCTCCTAGATGGTGACTAAAATATATGTGCAGAAAGAAAGAGAAGAATTAACATAAGGATAGTGAGAATGAAGTCTGGCAATCAGCTTGTTGCCAAAATCTGCATGTCAACATGAATCATGTGGGCTGGCATATGCTGTGGGTTTGCTCTGCTTCAACAAACATGATGGTTAGTAGCACAAATGTACAAATGTTAATTCTTTTCTTTTTCCTTTCTTTTTTCTTTTTTTGTTTGTTTGATTGTTTGTTTGATATAAGGTCTCACTCTCTCTGTCACCTGGGCTGGAATGCAGTGGCATGATTATAGCCTAGTACAACCTCAGATTCCTGGGCGAGGGCAATCCTCTTGTCTCCACCTTCCAAGTAACTGGAACTACAGGCACACACCACCACACCAGGATAATTTCTGTATTTTTTGTAGAGATAAGGTGTTCTTGCTCTTGCTCAGCTAGTCTCAAACTCCTGACCTCAAGTGATCCTACCATGTTGGCCTCTCAAATTGCTAGAATTACAGGTGTGAGCCACTTTGCCCAACAAATGCTAATTCTTACACCTCATTATATCAATAATTAAGAGTTATAAAGTCTTTACTAAACCAGCAACTGTTATGGTAGTCCTTGTCTGCACAGATTCTTCATTTGGACAAATCTAGAATGTTTCACCAATTACTCTTTATATTTCTACATATTCCAAATTGCCATGTGGCAGAAGCAAAAATTTCTATTTCAAAATATGCAGTTGCTACACAGATCATTTATAGAAAAAGAAAGAATTATATTTCCAGGACATACTTTATCTTGAAATTTTTAATTTACATAGTATTCTTAGAACATAACAATTGAAATAGTCGGAGAATGAAGGGATCCCATTTTGTACCAATACACAGTAATTTATTAGACACTAGGAACTGATGTAGGAACCAAACACATCAACCCATTTAACTTCCAACTTCGTATTTTTTGAGGGATGTGTCCAACAGCCAAAAAGAATACAAATTGAAGTAAAGGACAGGATGCTTTTATCAGTTAATAAACAAATGCATAAAATACTGTGGGTAGTTTTCTCATTTAACACAAACTCATACATTTTTTTATTCTCTGCCAAGTAGAATATAACGGAAAATAGCAAATAATGACAAGACAAGAACAACGATATAAAGGACAGAATGTGTAGGACATAGAGTAGAGAAAACATTCAGACATCATTGTGAAATTTTTGTAAAAATATTTACCCTCCTATAAAAAACAGAACAAAGAGAAATAGATAATACAAGGATTAAGAACAGACCTACAACTATAAATATAGAGAAAAGAGAAAAATAGGACAAATCTATGAAATCACAATGCTCCAATTTTGGAAAAAAATTGATAAAAGTCCAGATCTCTACTAAACTGCAAAAGTAAAAAGGATCTCAAAAATTTTTGGAAGAATGAATGCTTTGCTCTTCTTTTTCTAGATTTCCAAAACAACTTTTACATAATAAGAAAAATGAAAAAATAAAAACCCACATGAAATCTTTGAAAATCAATTGCATAATCAGTATATTAGGAATCTGAAAAACATTTTCTTTGAAAAACTAAAATCTCATGTTCTTCACAGCGAGTTGGCAAAAAGGCTTTAAGTCAGGGACGTAAGTCAGGGACAGTATTTTACAATGCCGTGCCGATGGTCCAGGCTGAGAGAAAAGGCACTAAAGAAAGTATACAAGTGTGTAAAGTGGGGATGGTTCATAGTTGCAGAAATATAGTGAGAATGAATAATATTTGTTAGCACAATAACTACCATGAACAATGAGGTTGCATATGGTTTAAAACAACTGAAAGAGTGGAATTGTAATGTTCCTAACACAAAGAAATGACAAATGCCTATGGGATGGATATTCTAACTATAACTTGACCACATAGTTGGTCGAAAGAGAGACCAGTTACAACATTGTGGTAAATTCAGTAAAGTACATCATTATCAACTATATTGCTGTCTTATCCATCCCATTCAGGAATTATGAGATTTATTTAAATGATTACTACATTTTACTATATTGCTCTCTTATCCAACCCATTCAGGAATTATGAGATGCTTCTTAGCCAGTTTTGATTTAAATGATTACTACAGTGATAGTAGATTCAATCTCAAGCTTCACCAAAAGCACAAATAGCAGAAATTTGAAAATATCTGGTTCTCCAGGGGTAACTTAAGTTTTTTCTTAGTAGAAAGGAGAATGAGAAATGATTGGCTCATAATGATAAGGGGTTTTTGAATCTTGAAAAACTTTACATATTTATTTTTCTCTAAGACTGTAACTTTTCTTCCAATTAATAAATTTAATTATCTCATCTTAATAATCTATCACATCTCTAAAGTGGAAGTATACCATGAAACTTGTTTTTTTGCAATGAAAGCTTTAAGCATTTGTTGTAGCAGAGTGGAATTAGTAGGGGCCACCTTCGTGCTTGTCTTAAACTCAAGAACACTTATAGATCATTTTAGAAATGTTACTGTTTTGCTTAAAATGAATTCCCTTGCCATTTGATTTGAGGACAAACATATTGTGGTCACACCGTTTATAAAATAGTGGCATACTTTGACCCTCTATTCAAAGGTCATTTAGTTGTTTTGATATCTGTAATGATCTTTTCCATATGAGGATGGTTAATGTCACTTTTAAAATTGAGAGGGATAAAACATTGTAAATGTAGAGCTAGACAATGTAACTCAAATATATTTTAACCCCAATGGGTTACTTACGTGTTCAAACTATTGTATCAAACACAGTCAGCCTCCGTTTGCGTTTGGCTTTGATAGGTATCTAACTGAGCTTCTTCATATTCATATTTTCTTTCCCTCTAAAATCCATCATTACCTTAGCCCACTGCTAGGATTATGATGTTCATGCAAAAGATGGAATATATAGCTGCTCTTAAATTTTTAACTTCATGCTTCTATAACTTGTAAAAAGAAAAAATTTCTCCCTAACGCTTGGCTAAAAATTGTACTTTTTGCCTGAAATAAGTCATGCTTGTGAGTAAAAATTCACACCAGCCTTCTTGAATATTTCTAGAGTTTTTGAGTTTTGCCTCACTGACAATCCTAGACCACAAAGGCTGAGGGTTTAGTCATGAATCTAGGATAAAAGAATTGTCATGCCACAGTCTGCCTCCATGCTCCTTAGGTCAATTCCAGGGACAATGTCATAAAGAAGGACGGATTGGCTCAGACAAAAACCAATATAACTCATCCTCAATGTAATATCATTTGTGCCATTTTTGTTTATTCTCATACCTAAAACAAGATGATGAAAGCTCAGTGATGTCTTGCCTAAATTTTTTTTCCTCATTCAAAGATAAAAGAGTTCAATGTAGCCTTTGTACCTGACATGGTAAGTGACACAGTGCCATTTTAGAATCCAGTTAACATCAGATTAGCAGGCACATTAGGGAGTTACTGTACTAAGGGAGATTCTGAATCTCAATAGGAAATAGAGTTACTGCTCAGCAGTGGAGAGCAAAAGCAGTGTGTCTATAACCCAAGAAAACTAGAGTACTTTGGGCTTCTGCCAACCAAGTTTAGAATATATTCAAGCCACACATTCGGATCTAAGGAAATAAACACTAAATGAAATCAGTGAGCTCTTTGGAATGGCAATTTCCCCAAATCCATTTGCTTACACTGAGCATAGGGCCACACTTGGTTGGTCACAGTGACTAAGAGCAACACTAATTAGCTCAGTGCAGGAGTCCTCTTACACCACAGCATTATGGGCAGTTTTGAGTGCCCAGTGTCACGGTTAATAAGTAACTGGTGTCTTGCCCTTTTAGGAAGGATGATGAGAATACCTAATGAGTTTTCTCTGATGTTATTATAGGTTATTAAGGTCCTCCCAAAGACTAAGTCTCTCTTTGATGTGTTAGCTTTGCGTCTCTTTTAACTTAAATGTTAAATTGATTGAGGGGAAATCCCTTTTGTGTCATGGTAACTCAATTAGTCCTCCTCATAAATAGAATTTGGTTTTGGCTACATAACAGCTACCACTTTAATATGCCATCCAAATGGTTTGGACTGAGACATTCCATAATGATTTAGTCATACCTGGTGTTTCTAGTGTAAAAGTACTCTGATTATCAATACGTACCTCCTATTATACAAACCAAGGCTATCTTACTTCTGGTGCTTACATTTAGATAATTTGGATTAAATTGATTGAATTCCCTTGGGTTTTCTTGTCTCATTAGCATTTGCTGTGACATTTTGATGAACACAACATTCCACATTCACCCATGAACTATACGGTACTTTTTGAGGATAGTAGGCTCCTTATCAACCTATTTTTAGCCTCTCCTTTCTTTTCTCCATTAATTATGATCTCTGGTCCTTTACTATGGTTATTGTCAGCCCATAAAAAAACTTTCTTTATATATTCATTTATTATACTGAATAATAACACCAGCAAAACCACCTCCATACTCACCCCAAATTAGAACATTGAGAGTAACTGGCATCCACTATGTGTTTTTTTCTCCTTCTCATCCCCCAACTAGTATGCATTTCTGATTCTTACAGATTTTTGCCATTACAACTTTATTCAGTATGGATAACCTCCGAGTACAGGGTTTATTGAGCCCATAAATAAATACAATTAGAGATAACTCAAACTGTGACTGTTTGGAACTGAATCCATAATTTCTGGTAAGTTTAGCCATATGGATGAATGAATTCAGACTAAAGAAAAATTTTATTCATCTCTCACTGGTGTTCGTGCTTTCAGAAATATTCTCAATACGTAACTCCCAGCATCTAGCTGAAATATATTAAGCACAATTTTAATTATTATTCATTATTATTATTTGTAGATAACCCTCTGCTGTAAAAGCACCTCAGAGAACACATAAAGAGCTAATTCTAATTATGTGGCTACAGGAAATGAGGGTGACAGGCATGGGAGATGAAGATAATTGCTGTTCCCTTGCAGAAGAACTTTCTTACAATATCATTCCTGGATCTTTAGGCAAGGCAGGAACAATTTTATTAGACAGGTGAGGATTACACTAATCCAGTGCTTTCCAAGCTTAATGAGGTTTTAGGGTCGCAATATAGACAAACTCAACAGAGTAATCTCACATATGACAACTGTACTCCTCAGAATCCCACACTCCCCCGGTCAGTGCTCTCCATTCCAGTTAGTAAATTCAGTGGACTAAAGATAGAACCTAAATTGTAATTCAGGATCCATAGAACAGACCATACCTGAAATATACATTTCTTCTTTTTCTGAACATGGCTTGAGAAAAGAATTTAAACTCTTTTGCTGCTCATTTCTTTTTGAAAACGTTTAAGCTCAGGTTAAAATGGCAAAATCCATCTCTGATATTTTTCTAGCACCAGGATGCTTATAAACATCCACTGTAGTAGCTACTCAGTCAAAAACATTTCCTGAAAAGACACTTCTTTGTAGGTGATCATAGGTGGCCATCTGAATTATCGCTGGGTGCCAATAATCCATTGGGCAATGGTAACCTTAGATCCTTCAAACCAAATAAGATAAATAGGCTATTACTGCTCCCAGGTCCTAGAATGACTGCTGCCTGCCTCTCATCTACCTGCTAATTTGCCTTAGTGATCTGTAGATGCCGGGATCAGGATCGGTTTTAGATGGCTGAAGCAAAACAGAATCTACTATGCAGTTTTAGGTCCACACCAGTTTATTTGTACAGGTGGAAAAGGCTCTAATTTGAAAATGTCATGAAAATCTCTGTACCCAGAAGCGTGTTGCTTATGGATACTTAGCATAATCGATGAGTAATTGCAATTTACAGGGTGTCCACTTATGGACCCTCTGTACTTTCTGTAAAGCCAAACAGATGCTCATTTCTAAGTAAAATTAAGGTCAGAGGCATATGAATAATTTTCATTACATCCTATTTATTTTTAATTATGTATTTAAGGTTTATTTTTAAGTTGCTTACTTTGTTTGGAGATATTTCTGCTTGCAAATATCTTATGTCATGAGGTTGAAATTCTGTTTATAATTTATCTGCACAAGATATAAAAACATTTTAATATTTTTCTAGAATCTCTTTGGCTTAAATAGAAGATAAAATGAAAGTTAAACATAATTTGTAAAGGTCATGTGTTTAAAGTAATATATCAACAAACACTAAAAATATTATAACAGATTTCATTCCTTTTATTCTACTTTAAATACTAATAACACATTATTATTATTAGATGACCCACAAAAGAAACTACTTTTTCTAAATCATTCTATCTAAGGTAAAATATCCCAATTTTATTGCAACAAAGTTCAAAGGTACATAAATATTAAAAGAATGACTTGTGCTACCATAGTTTCTTATCTAATTTCAAAATTGGGTAATATTTTGCCACATATGCCAAAAATGCAGATAATGAAAATATATTACAAATAGTATGATGTTTCCTGGTTAAATAGGTTAGAGGAAGTTTTCTAAGAACAAGAACATTCTCTTATGTAAACAAAATAGAATATGATCAATCAGGGTAACCCTTTGTCTATTTTTTTTCTAGAAAAATCCTTCCTTCCTTCTCCTCCACCTTTTTAAAAATGACTTTGATGTCTTGAAGAGATCGGAATAGTCTGCAGCAGAATATCTCCCATTGTGGTGTTATTCTTTCTACGTTCATTAGCTGAGATTCTTTTATAAAGAATAACTTTCTTCACTAATGAAGACGATCTTTTTTCAAAAAATGCTGGTGAAACAGTTATTTTATTTTCTTACTCATCAATTTTTCAAAGCAAAAGACTAGTGAACTCAACTGTCATTCTCTTTCTTCTCCACTCTTGACTCAAGTATTTTTATTTAGAATGCTTTAAAATCACTTATGCATATATATATATATACATATATATATATATGTATGTATATATATATATATATATTTGTTTGTTTGTTTTGTTTTTTTGGCCAGGGGCTGGGTTTAAACCTGCCACCTCTGGTATATGGGGCCAGTGCCCTACACCTTTAAGCCACAGGCACAACCCCTTACACACACACACACATATATATATATTTTTAAGTAAATGATAACTATGTACATTAACACAATTCTGGGGTACAGTGTTGTGTTTTCATATACAATTTGAAATATTTTCATCAAACTGGTTAACATAGCCTTCATGTCATTTTCTTAGTTATTGTGCTAAGATGTTCATATTCTACTCTTAGAAAGATTCACTTGTACCCTTGTAAAATAAACCATGGAAGTGATCCCTCCAATCACCCTCCCTCTACCCATTCCCTGCTCCCCTCTCCCTCCCCCCTCCCCATATTCTTAGGCTGTTATTAGGTTATAGATTTCATATGAAAGCTATATATTAATTTCATAATAGGACTGTGTACATTGGATACTTTTTCTTCCATGAAGGACATAAAGTCTCCATCTTTCTTTATGGCTGCATAGTATTCCATGGTGTAGATATATCACAGTTTGTTGATCCATTCATGGATCGATGGGCACTTGGGCTTCTGCCATGACCTGGCATTACAACACTTATATTTTTAATGTCCAAATTTGATAATCAGGAAAACCTTTATGCTGATTCCTAGATGTGTTTAACACTTTGGTCATCCTCTCTTCTGTCTCATTAGTAAAGCAAGAAAGTTTTCTTTCTTTGTAACATCATGTTTTAAACACATTTTGGAGATGTCCTGCTCCATATCCATGATCAATCATTTTCCTATTGGTTCATTTTGGTGAGGAATGGTTTTCACAGAGGAAAGCACAAATCATAGAATTTTTCATTATTGTTATGTTTGCATTATTTTTAAGTCTTTTCAGTGGGAAGGGCCAGAAACACAGTGTTTGAAAAAGGCAAACTGAACGAGCTCATATCAGTATTTTCACTCCAAAATTATCAACACAGGAAATTATCTTTACTTCCCCAATTATATCATTTTATTTTTAATTTGTACTTGAAAATATTTGTTCTTAATACTGTAAATAAATGTGTATCTGTGTATTCATCAGTATATTATTTTAAAAAGAGCAATATCAATACTATCATAATTAATAATATTCCTTTTAAGATTTAAAAAAAATCTGCTAAGGACCCACGCGAAGCAGTCTGTGATCCTCAATTAATTAAAATAAAAACTTGACCTTGTGTTTCCAAGCAGGTTCATGCATAACTATTTATTTTCTGCTTCTAGGGTTACTTTTCCCTTCCAAATTTTTATGTAGTATAATTTTTTAATAGATTTATATTTCTAAACTTGTGATCTACTATATAATATCACATATCTAAGTAAGTTTTGCCTCCAATACTGTTCCTTTATCCTTATCATCTCCTGCACCCTCCAAGTTACACTTTTAATTTAAAAAAATGTATTTTCATAACCAAATAGCTTTAGAAATAAGTACATCTAAATATATACAGGCTCATATGTGTTTTTCCTCCTATGCTACTCAGAAGATGACCTGCAATAAAATTTCTTCTGCCATTTGCATTTTTTTACTTAGCAATATATGGGGCTCCATGAAATAGAAGTGTAGTAGTACATTTTTTATTGTTTCTTTCTGGTTGCCTTGGACTCCTCTGTATCATTAGTCTATTCATATTACTCAACCTGCCCTCTCAGACTAGAAATTAAGATCGGTGCCACTCTTCTGCTATTTCAAATAACAGCTTTGCAAAGAACATCAAGAGCACAAGGAAGCATTTTCACAGTAGCCATTTGGAAGCAGGTATTGCTAGGCCAAAGGATAAAAACATATATAATTTTGTTAGATATTGCCAAATTCCCTCCAAAGGAGTTGTTCTCCACTCTTGCTTAAATCAAACTAATTAACATAAGCATCACCTCACTTACTTGTTTTTGTGGTAAGACATTTATAATACGCTCTTAGTTGTTTTGAAATATATCCTTGAATTGTGTATGTCAGGTGAGATCCCACCAAATACCCTCCCTCGACTTGCCCTACTCCATCCCCTTCTCTCTCTCTCCTCTTTCTTTCTAGACCATCTTTGTGTTTTGCCATATATATGAATGTGTAAGTGTCTATATATTGGTTTCATAATAGTATTGAGTACATTGGATACTTTTTCCCCCATTTTTGAGAAAATTTACTAAGAAGAATATGTTCCAGCTTCATCCAGGTAAACATAAAAGATGTAAGGTCTTCCCTTTTATGGCTGCATAGTATTCCTTGGCATACATATACCACAATTTGTTTATCCATTCATGGGTTGATGGGTGGATGTAGCACGCTTTCACAACTCAGCTATTGTGAATTTGGCTGCAATAAAAATTCTGCTGCAAGTGTCTTTGTTGTACAATGATTTTTGTTCATCTGGATAGATAGTAATGATATTGCAGGATCAAACTGTAGGTCAACTTTTAGTTCCTTAAGAATTCACCACACTTCTTTCCAAAAAGGCTGCATTAGTTTGCAGTCTCACCAGCTGTGTAGAAGTAAGTGTTCCTTTCTCTCCACATCCACACCAACATCTGCAGTTTGGGGATTATACATTTCCTTTTACATAACAGGTAGAATTTCAGCATAAAAGCGTTCAAGGCTGTTTGCAGTCTACATTGTTTCTATTAAAGTTTAATTATTTTTGAGAGTGGAAATTATCATCCAAATATGAATAATGAATGCAAATTACATTCTTTAGATTGCAGACATTGTCACAGAGATTCAACATAATGCTGTTCTGTGTTGAAGTGGGTGCTATATTCTCCTCTTATCTGCAGGGGACACATCCTAAGACCCCCAGTGGATGTGTGAAAACACAGTACAAACCTATAATACTATGTTTTTTTCTATTACATGCGTGCCTGTGATTAAGTGTAACCTATGAATTACACATAGTGTGCTATTAACAATAACTATTAATAGAATAGCCATAATAAAGAATTCAATAAAAGTTATTTGAATGTGGTCTCTCTCACGATAGCCTACTGTTCTGTACTGACCTTTATTCTCATTGCGAGAAGAGATGATAGAATGCCTACGTGTTGAGGCAAAGTGAGGGGAATGACGTAGGAATTGTGACATGACATGAAACTGCTGTTAAATACTAATTTAAAAATCAGTGATTATTTATTTCTAGAGTTTTTCATTTAAGACTTGTATCAGACTTGTAGTTTAAAAGTAAACTACTTATTACTGAAACTACATAAACCAAAACTATGGATCAGAGGTAACTGCTGTATTAGCTGTTTGGTGTTCCAAAGTCTTAGGCTAATATATACACATATACATGTAAAATAGATATTTTAAATATATATATACACATATTTTTAATACACACACAGTCTTGCATATCTTACTATCCTGAGAAATACATCTTTAGATGATTTTATTGTTGTGTGAGCATTAGAATGTACACTTACACAAAGCTGGATGGTAAAACCCATTCCCATAGACCATCTGTTTTAGCTTATTTCTCTTAAGCTACTAACCTGTACAGACGTTACAGTTCTGGATGTCTAGGCAATTGTAACCCCACTGTAAATATTTATGCATTGAAACCTATCTAAATACGGTAAAGTAACATTAAAGTCCTGTACTATAATCATTACCATGTATCTGGTTACTCCCTGACTGGAAGCTTTGTAAAGTATACAATGACGCACATTTACACACAGAAAATATGATGCCATGTGCCACAACGTTACAACTTGGTGACTCTCCTTGGAAAAAAAAGTGTATTAAAAATCCTGATATTATGCTTATCATTTTAAAAAAAAGTTTAAAATTACTAAAAATAAAAAGTTAAAATAATTCTTTAAAGTTATGGTTAAATGTTCATCTGACATGCAATAGTCTACCACTATTATTTAAAGGAAACAATATTCAATGAAATTTTCTCTGAAGTAGGATGGTGGCTTGGGGGGGGGGGAAACAAACAAAAAAGACCATGCAGGATGATTTGGAGCTTCTGTCAGCCCAAAGGGAGAGACCAAATGGCAAGACAGAATTTTTACCAACAAGGCCTTGGGATGCTGCCAGTCTGTCAGCATTGTTTAACCCCCGCGTGGCTCTGTGGGCCTTGGTCTATGCAAAGGTTGGATAACAGCGGGGTGTGACCTGTGGAAATGGCTGGCAGAAAGCACAGCGTACAATCTCAGACTGTGTGACACGAATGGAAACTCCTGTGACACAGCGTTAGCCAATGAAAGGACAGTGAATGACAGTCAGAGAGCAGGTGGCCGGGTTGGAACAAGACAAAGACATCAGGAAATCTCAAGACAAAAAGAGAACAACAGAAAAGCTTGTCCTTTTCCCATGGAGCTGGAGATGAAAGAATGGCAGAATACAGACTGAAGAGTTTAGGACAAATGCATCATCCCAAGGATATGTTTGAACCAGAGAGAGAAAATAGGAATTTATAACTGTAAGGCACAATGTAGTTGGGCGGTGCCTGTGGCTCAGTGGGTAGGGCCCCAGCCCCATATACCAAGGGTGGCAGGTTCAAACCCAGCCCTGGCCAAACTGCAGCAAAAAAAAAAAAAAAATAGCCAGGCGTTGTGGTGGGCGCCTGTATTCCCATGTACTGGGAGGCGGAGGCAAGAGAATCACCTAAGCCCAGGAGTTGAAGGTTGCTGTGAGCTGTGACACCATAGTGATAAAGTGAGACTCTGTCTCTACAAAAAAAAAAAAAAAAGAAAGAAAAGAAAGTACAATTTAGTAGATACGTCGCAAAGTTCAGAGTAGCCAAACTTTTTGATACTAAATTTTGTACATTGAACATGAGAACAAAAAACTATGTGCAACTATGTAATCAAAGCTAATGGGAAACACGTCTTTTCCCATGTAAGGTGCACTTTTAGGATGGACTCGCTCCTATAGTGATAAAATTTACCCCAGTATTTTTTACTTCAACGTTTTTTAACAAGATAAGGCAAATTACCAAATATCTTGTTTCGTTTTAGACATTTTTGTGCTATATGGAGGACATGGTACTTCATGAAGGTAGGAAAAGTTAAAAAGCTCATGTAATAATTACACATTAGAGTCAATCCAGTTTATTCCCTTCCTTAAAAGTAGTACTCCAAAAGCACTTTTGAAGGCATGAGCAATGAAACAGCTTTTTATAAACAGTGTTCATAAGTGCCTTATGTAAAAAGGAATATGGGCAATGCAGAAATGCCAGAGAATAGCAGAGGCATATGGAGAATGCTTGTGAGTAAAATATAGAAAAGTTTTAGAAGAAATTATTACAAACTTATGAACATATTGTTTCCAACATTAAATTTTGATTTTTTTATTTGTTTTTTGATGAGTAGGAGAATTTTCCAGTCTTTTTAAAAACCATATCATATTGGTAAGATCTGTGTGAAAATCAATCATCAAATATGTTTCAGTTATTTTAAGGCCAATGCCCAGATCGCATGCGATATCGCTTAATTCTTCATGCTGAACATGCAATAATACTGAGATTTAAGTTTGAAATGAATGTTTTCATTTTATCCTTTTATTGTGTGTTTCATAAGGAAGGAGCAGTGCGACTACATACATTTTAGGAATATAACTATTCTTATTTCAGAGAGAGAGCAGTTCGGTTGGGAAATATCATAAGGAATTAGCGAGCACACTTAGTGATACCTGTCGATGATGGTGGTGAGAGAGGTGACACGTGTGTAGTAAAAACATACACAAGTGAAAATTGATTTCTGGTTCTGGAAGAAAACAGTGAAGACATCCTGGAAATGCTGTGAGCAATTAAACTCTAAGAGATTGGTAGAAATTCTTTTTTTTTTTTTTTTTTTGAGACGGAGCCTCAAGCTATCCCCCTGGGTAGAGTGCCATGGCATCACAGCTCATAGCAACCTCCAACTCCTGGGCTCAAGCGAGTCTCCTGCCTCTGCCTCCCAAGTAGCTGG